>JAODLC010000049.1:13474037-13522620 GCA_026781145.1 Hippopotamyrus pictus
CACACACACATACATATACACACACACATATATATATATATATATATATATATACACATATGTGTGTGTGTGTGTGTGTGTACACATATCTATAAAACACGAGTAGTCTTAGTATTGTCCTTTATTTATATAAGTATATACATATATATATATAAAGGACAATACTAAAACTACTCGTGTTTTGTGAAAGAGATGGTTTATCCATAATTAAGACGAGTATTTAGCAATAAGATAAAGACCGACAAAGCGAATACACTAATGAAATACGGATGACTGAGCCCGTGAAACTGTGACACTGCTGAACGGAAACAAACCGGGACAAACTCAGCGGGAGTATTGGACGAGCGTCGCCGCTGAAGTGCCTCCCTTCACGTGCAGACCCAGGTGCTGCCGATAGGCGGCGCGTTTCCCCATTGCGGTGCCGTGATGCCCGTACCTGCTCCGAAATGACGGAACAGAGTGCTTCTCCGGAAGACTCCTGGAACAAAGTAAGAAACCTACAGAAAATACCACACAATGGTAAAAATAATGTCACATTGACAGTTTTGTATTTGGCCTTGTCTGGCGTAAAAATTATATAAAGTTAAGTTCTGTCGCACATTAAGTCTTGATGACAAAAACCGAGGCCTCTTTGCTGTATACCATTAGCATCACACTGTGTTTACTCTTTGACCGATGACAGCTGACGTGTATTCTGATATTCTTATTTAAACTTAACATTCACCGCATAAACCCTGCAGTTTACAGTCCTATTTTGCCCTTAAAGCGGAGCTTTTAAAATCAACTCGTACGCTGTAGGCAAGTGGCAGTCATGCTAGTTAGCATAGCGGCTAACAGACAACGTCGCGTGAATCAAGTCGATTAGCCGGCACGAGACAATGCTCTGCTAAAGACAGGGGATTTAAACTGCAGATCTTGCTGTCGTTAAATATTTTTCTGCTTATGTATACATATGGCCGCTGCTGCAACGATATGTTTATGCCAGGGAGACAAATGGTACCAAGATCCCCAGATAAGAGACAAAAATAGTGTCCTGTTAATGTAATAACGATGTATTTACTCTACGAAATGGAACGGGGATATTTCACAGTTATTTTTAAACTGGCATCTTTGTTGTTCTACATCAGCTGTCTCTGTTTCTGGATTGGCTCGCCACTGACGTTAACACACATTGTAAATCCCGTAAAAATTATTACTGTGTGCTATTACAATGTATAAAAGGTGACCGTTTATCCTATTGTATGCATACATGGTAATTTTCAGTATGAAAGCAAACTGGGTCGCAAATAATGAGCCTCCTTGGCCATTGTGCCGCCTGATTGTGCTCCCGTGGATTTTAATCAAACCCCTAACAGCATCTGCGCCGTCCTACCGGGGGAGAGGGGTGTGTCAGTGGGTTCCCGTTTTGCAATGTTTTATTTTCAATATCGCTTGTCAGTCCTGCTCTGATTCTCTTCTTTAAAACGTCTTCTGTTTATTCTTTGCGATGGACAAGCAGGCGGACGGCGCTTTTAGTGACAACGGGTTCGACCACAGTGAGTATAGCACTTCGTATTTTAATTTAATTTTAAATTTCGATCTTTTCCCCAAAACAGTGTTTTTCTAACTTATATAAGCATTTATTAGATATGAAGATAGAAGGGTTTCATAAATATTAAGAATTCAGTTTGTGTGTATAGCATTGTTCAACCATCACGCTGGTTGTGGGAGACGTTCAGTTACAGACTCCTTTCTGAAACTGTACAGTGCCAGGATGCTCCTGTTATTTTACTGTAAATTCACACATCATCGTCTGCAGATTTCTTTGCTGAGAGCGCAAGGAAAGGCTCCGTGGTCTCCAGAGCAAACAGCATTGGATCCACAAGTGCCTCCTCAGTGCCTAACACAGGTATGTCTTACGCACCCAAAGCGGTTATTTACTGCACCTCAGTACATGGATGGAAATATGCTTGACACTGAACCTGTATCCCTGACTCTGAACACTGAACCTGTATCCCTGACTCTGAACACTGACCTGTATCCCTGACTCTGAACACTGAACCTGTATCCCTGACTCTGAACACTGACCTGTATCCCTGACCCAACTGACGATATATGTTGGCGGAGGCGGTGCTTTCTTGACGTGTCATAGAATATGAAATTAGTCTGGCTTTATTATTACTCTTTTTTTAATGACTGAGAATGCCGCTTAAGAGACTGAACTTTAGAGACGCTGCGGATAATTCCTAAGGGTATGTTTCCGCTGTGGTATGTTGACAGAGTATGTCTTTGGGATGCCGTCAGAACTTTGTTCATGAGGAGCAACAGGCTTTAGGCACCGTGTCTGAAGCACTACAGCCTATGACATCAGGCGATTTTATTTGTATGTTTGTGTGTGTGTATAATTTCAATTGTAGGTCTTGCTATAAGGTATATAGGTTCCTGTGAGGCATGTGGACACATAGAGATGCAGTAGCTCAGTGTTGTGTTAGTGGGGCACACCTCCTGGTTTTGGCTGGCAGGTCCTGTAGTGGTCACGGGGTCCAGGTCCAGCAGCGGTCGTTCTTGAGGGAGGTGCTCATATGCGGTGTGCCAGGATAGGTGACCATTACATCATTGTGGATGAGAAAGGCAAGGCCGATATTCCCTAAGTTAGCGTCATGCGTCTGACCGTTGGCTGCTCCCCACACGCAGATGACGAGGACAGCGACTCTCGGCATGAGCCGTCCTACAAAGACCGTCGGAGACAGGCGCACACACAGGCGGAGCAAAAACGCAGGGACGCCATCAAGGTGAGGGCGGCATCGGGAATCGCTGCCGTTTGACGTCTTACTGTGAGTCAGGGGAGCCATGACTGCGTGAATATCTGCATGTTTTAAACCGAAAACTTTACTTTGGCTTTGCTGCAGCCAATTAGCACTCGCGCAGGCTGATGTTAACTTCTCCAAAGGCTGTGCACTGATTTAATTTGACAGTATCAAATATTTCTGCTCTGATTCCCACGCAGAAAGGCTATGATGACTTGCAGTCAATCGTTCCCACTTGTCAGCAACAGTCAGAGTTTGCCGTGGGAACACAGAAAATCAGCAAAGCTACTGTGCTTCAGAAAAGTTAGTCCTTCTGTTTCTCTCTTTTTGTATTAGCCTTATAAATGTGGTTTTAATTTTTAAGAAAAAATTTAAATTTAAGAATCCATAATGTATATTTAACTGGTCTTTTCATAATTATTCATTATGTGTTCATAATTAGCTGTTATTATTATTATTATTATTATTATTATTATGTGATGATGTGAGAAATAAAGAAATTATGTTATTTCTGTGTTCAGTGTAAATAGCCGCCACTTTTTTAATTCCATGAAAGCGTATCGTAAATCTTAACGGAGCTCTTCATGCAGCAATCGACTACATCCAGTTTCTGCACAAAGAGAAGAAAAAGCAAGAGGAGGAAGTTTCCACATTGCGGAAGGAAGTGATGGCACTGAAGATCATGAAGACGTAAGGCAGTCGGTCACTTTTATTTTGACCACATCTTCATCCCGTTCGAGAAGCTGAAAACCAAAGTGTTCATCAGCACAGCGCGCTAACGCACACTGCTGTCAATAGGATGTGATGTAACCCTTACTGGGCAAAGGATGACTGATAAGACGGACAGAACGGGCCGTTAGAAGAATGATGAGATGGCCTGATTAGGGCTGAGTAAGAGAACTGGCTCTGGTGGTTGTCTGTTTAGTGGAGTCTTGTAATTGATTGGGTCATCAAACTAGTATCTCTAAAGAAAACCTTTGCACTGTCATTCCTGCTGTGTCCACTTTGTTACTTATTTATACGTTTTCAATTTGAATGGAGTTTGACAAACACCGAGAACCATGCTCTGTATTACAGACCCCCCATTAATCTTGGTAGCTGCCTGATGTTGACGTGGCGTGTGTGTTGACAGGAACTACGAGCACATAGTCCAGGCGCACCAGAACAATCCGCAGCAAGGAAACGAGCAGGTCTCAGACCAGGTGAAGTTCAGCGTGTTCCAGAGCATCATGGACTCCTTGTTCCAGACGTTCAGTGCCTCGGTCTCCTTCTCCAGCTTCCAGGAGCTGTCCGCTTGTGTCTTCAGCTGGATTGAGGAACACTGCAAACCTCAGGTACTGTACTCTGCTGGGGTTGGGGGTTAATGTGTTGGACGTTTTCCATTGGTACAGTTCAGCCTAGCTTTATCCAGTGCTGATCTGATTTTCTATAGAACGTGTAGGATAAGTTTTATGTCATGAATCTTCAGAAGTGCATCGCGCTGTTTGACTCGTTCGTTCATTAAGGAATGTCTTTAAAACACGGTAATGATACCAGATAACTCTACGCCATTGGTGGAATTAATTTAGAAGACAATCTCTGTTATTGATATTAAAGGCACCTGAATTCATTGCAATGAAGGGAGGCTAAAGGTCATATATAGCTTAAGTTAAACCCCCTGTCTTTACAGACACTACGGGAGTTTGTGGTGGGGGTCCTTCAGCAGATCAACAGCCACTCCTACTGACATGGAGGTTCCGGGCCGATGCGGGCCGTGACCATGCTACGTGTGTGATCTGTCCTCACCTCACCACCTCTACAGTATTTTAAGTGGTAAACAATGGTGAACAGCATGTGTAGTGGAGAGGGACAGCCCCAGCACTTGAGTGCTCAGTCCCATTTCACAAAAGCCTTTGTTCTAGAAGACATGCATCCTGGCCAGAGTACTGTGTCAGTAGGGGGGGGGTCAGCGTAGTCTGGTAAGTTAACTTGGATGGATCCTTCCCAGGATAAACACTTAGGGAAGATGTATTTTCTGGAAGCCTGTTGACAGTGTTGTTCAGTCTAATGTTACCTTTGGAAAAGAAAAACTATGGGAGCTTGTAGGATTTTGGGACTCAAAGGCTGGTGTTGTTACCTCCTTGTCCACAGATGAGTGTTTAAAAACTCAATCTCTTCCTTCAGGGTTCTTGGTTTCTCCTCCGTTACAAATCGAGTGTTTTGCCTGTGGGTCTCTCGCCATCGCTGTGTTCTGTTTGCACAAAGTTTTTGCGTGAAGTGCGAATGTCGTCGTAGACACTTTTGAGAGGTGGTCTGCAATGCCACCGGTCTTTCAACACCAGTTGCCTTCTGGATTCTCCTGACCTCTGCTATAAGCACACCTATGCCTAAAAGTATGCATATTTGTTCATTTATGTATGCGTTTCATGCTGGAGGGTCTACACGTGCTCAGAGGCAGAGCCTGAAACACATTGACTGGGAAAAACCACAATCTATGTAGACCATTCATGTGGAATATTAAGACCTCAGTAAGATGTACAGAATGAGAGTGACAGCATGTGCTTTCTTTTTTGACCTATGTAAGAGGTTTTTATTATTTAAGTGAAGGCTGTAAGAATCTTAACTGTGTGTATTCTTAGCCGTTCTGCTGCCTTGTATTGACTCGGACACGGCATGTAATCTGCTGCCTTGTATTGACTCGGACACGGCATGTAACCTTTCGCAAGGGTGTCCACCAGTCCTGACACCTACGGCTACTGTGATCGATCCATTCTCCCACACTGCCCCGTGGCGCAGCTGTTAAATCAAAGAATGTAAAACGAGGCTTGCAATGATTGTTCTGCAAGATCGAATTTTCAGTACCAGTACTGTACCGTGTGCTCTTAAAGTAAAGGATTCTGCATCTGATCATTGTCCTGTCTTTCAAACAGAATTTTGTATCTTTCAAAAATTGGATTTGTCTGCATGTAAAAAAAAAAAAAAAAAAAAAAAAAGGCAGTTTCTTGTGTTAATGATACAGAAAGCTTTGGAAATATTTTTGTATTGATATTTCTAATTGCAAATAAACATCTGTTTCTAAGTCTTAATTTTTTTTTTTTACACATTAAATTATGTATAACGCAAAACAAAAATCCGACACTGATACCATAAGCACAGAACACAAAGCTCACGATAAGGTCCAGAAAACAGTCAGTCATGTCCTCCATTTTGTTTGCGTTCACAGCCATAAATCCCACATCTTCTGTCAGATGTCTGGCATTTTCACTTTGCAGTCCTCATCTGTCTCTAGGCCAACTTCTTCCTGAATAGAGTAAAAGAACATAGTTCGGTGATTTTATACAACCTGAAGGAGGTGGCATGGTGGTTAGCACGGTCGCCTCCCAACTCTGGGACCAGGGTTCGAGTCTCTGCCATGGCTCCATGCACTGTTTCCTCTGTGTACTCTGGTCTCCCCTCCACAGGTAAGAGTCTGTCTGTCTGTGTCGTCCTCCCCAATACAATGAATGAGTGTGTGCATGTGTGTCCGTCCATTCCCCTCCTCCCTTGGATGATCCAAAAGTGTGCGTGTGTGCTGTTGCCTAGTACCTCTGACTCCAGGGTTCGTGTGTGTGTGTGTGTAAGGCTCCCTGAGACCCTGAACAGGATAAGTACACGCTTACCAGAAATTGCTTCTTGCTCTTTGGGTATCCTTCCAAAATGGCATCAACCATATCAGATGCCTAAAAAATTGAATTTTATTATAATAAAGCCAATCTAGATTCATTAGTCCTTAAAAAAGGACTAAAAATTAAAATGTTACCAGTCGCTTTCTTTTCTTCCACTCTTTCAGATAGAGATCCCTCTCTTTGTAAACCTGTAACACAAGACAAGTGATTCGCATTTCAGAACCAAAGGACGGTGAACCTCACACTACACCATAAAAGGCTGTCTGAACCAGAAGCAGCATCACCGTAACGCCCTAGAAAAGGTGCGTAAAAACTGAACACCGCTATAGAATACCCAGTAATGCCATAAAAAGGTGCGTAAAAACTGAACACTTCTATAGAATATCCAGAAATGTTGGAAAGTTGTTGCTTCACTAATATAAAAAATCCAATCCATTAAATAGAAAAATGTAACACTTAATAAAATAATCTAAATGAAAACTAAACTTCCGCAAAAAAAAAAAAAAAAAAGTTATATTAAGACATCTGATAAAAATACAAAGAAAATGAACTTGACATAATTTAAAACTTGCTTTTCAATAATTTATCTAAATGGATGACTACCCTGGTGGAAGACATAACACTATCAAGGGGATTTTCTGATAGAATAGAAAATGTGTTTTCTAAAAATTAATCAAATGAACAGCCATTAATGGAAAAAAGAACCCTCAAGATCAAAAGGAATTGCTCCGAGTGCCCCAGTTGCGAGACTAGTTTGAATTTTTTCTATTTTAAAACGGTGAGCATCACTCACCTTTTCCTTCTCCTCGGGTGTAACGTGATTTGCCACAGACTTGATCCTCTCCAGCCGCTCCTTGTACACAGTGCACTCCTGCGTCAGGTGCTCGATCTCCGATGTCATTTCCTGTGTTGTCATTGAGCTGTTGAGCTCCTTCAGAGCTGCAGAAGAGAGACAGAAAGACAAACACAGTTAATCACTGCCCATCTATTTAATGCTTCACCTACCAAGACTACATGGTTTTAGGGGAAAAAAAATCTTTCGGGGGTGGGACAAAAAAATAAATAGGGTCTCAAACCTACCACATAAGTTACTATGATAGCTTTCAATCTATTTTGAGCTACTGTATATTTACAAAATGGTTCAACAAGTTCAATGATCCTTGATCCATCCTCTGTGCCAACATGCAACACTCTGCCATTACAGACATGAAAAGAACTCACCCATCTCAAGATGCTTGCAATCCTGTGTTACAGTGTGTACCTGGGAGTTAAGTTGTGAGATCTGACTATCCATTTCCTTAAGGTCTGAATCGCTCACATCTGTGAACTGAGACTAAGTTGGGGGGGAAAAACGTGTGCAAAGCTTAATTATAATGTCATTTCCAGTGATACTGACCTAGAGAAGTTTGCTAAATAGATAAGCCCCAGTAAACTAATTTTCACTCACTTGATCAGCAAAATAGATCTTCTGCTTTCCATAGACCTTCTCCATGATTTTTCCTTCCTGCGCCAACAGCTCCATAGCTTTCACCACTGCCTGAAAGTCCATGGAATGGTGTTTATATACGTGTGCGCATTCTCAGAATGGCCCAACATGGGGCTGCAGAGAGCCTGAATATAGCAGCCGACCACTGTCACTCTCACCGTCTTTCCCAAACCGTGCTGCTTTTGCAGGTTTCCGAAGATATCTTGGGCACTGTACGGCCGGTTCTTTTCATTGAGGTACTCAAGAATAACTGCAGCACCTGGGCAAAGCAAAATCTGTCTAACGGTGTATTCTTGCCAATACGAGAAGTTTGTTCTCACAAGAGCAGCTCTAAAATTAAATTTCCCAAATCGAATTCCCGCATCCCTTACAGGGTAGGGTATACCGTCCCCTATGCTGCCTGAGAAAAGCACCTGGCCCCACCTCCCCAACTCCTACCAGGAAAAGTGCTTGGAAAATATCAGCGTGTCGCTCATCGTCCAAACACACAAGTATACGCGAACACACATCGATCAATGAATCAACCAGTAAATAAGAATAAACAAGCACAAAAAAGGGAAACATCCGATTTCTAACCATCACAATGCAGGCTTACTCAATGGCTCCTTGCGGAGCGCAATATGCGATTGACGCGTCGGCGATTATTTATGCAAACACATCAGGTTGACTAAAACACAGCGGAATTGTCAAAACGTTTTACTAAACCATAGTACACATTACAATCGTATATTTCGAACCGCTGACTGAACTCCGGTTGTCCGTCCAAATGGCATAAACAGAACCAACTATTTTGACAAAGCTAAAACGAAGCTGTGGAAACACACTGCTAACGTGTATATGCACACACAAACACACTTATTCAAAACACAAATTATTTATTTCGGTATCAAAATAACTTACCAGATGCATCCTTTTTACTCATTTTGAACTAACTTGCTTGTTGTGAGCTACTTTCGAGGTTCGCGCGCAGCAGTGCATTGTGGGACAACAGGTCATACGGGGCGGGATTAGATTTTTACCAACCAATAGTGAACGACAGACAGACCACGCAGCCCCAAATTATCCATTTTACAGAGTGGTTCGGAAATATCATTAATATTCATGAGAAGCGCTGCCTGATTGGCTAGTGAATAGTTCAGAGTTTTACCTACCAATCATGTAGCTTCTCTCATGAATATAAATGTTTCCAAACTAAACCAAAACCCGCCCTCCAAAGTAAAGTAAACAGTGAAAATAAAGGCGCACTCCACCGAAGAGTAAACGTACCATCCTTTTGCTTTTAGTCAGTTTAAATTTTTCTCTTTAATAAGGTTTTCACATCAAAACATATCAAAACCGAGTTACAGAGAAAAGATTTCACTTTAACTACAGACATCTATTGAAACATTATAACGTACAGGACTCGCTTCACACTGGACCAGCTTACCAACCTGCTGTTTACCAAGTCCAGCCTAGTTTGATAACCTTTAACAACCAAGAATTAAAAAAAACTCATTCTATTTCTTGTCAAACAGAAGGTTAAAGCAAGCTATGTTGTGGTACAGGGAAATCTGGCTATTCGACATTGTTTGTACTATTTCTAACAAACATAATTATACAGCATAAATAAAACCATTGGGAAATTGCCTTTCAAATACCAATATTCAACACAGCGGCGATTTTGTCATCACGTGTGATCCAGCTCTTTGTGTTTGAATTTAACAAAAGTACACTCGCTTTTTACAATTCTCATTAAGGGCAACGTTAAAATAAAAATCTGTCAAACATGGGAGAATCACGCTATCACAAGGATATTTTGCTGCACAGTTTAATGATGAAACCAGAATTTTTACATTTTACCTCCACGTAGAGGACTCAGTTAACTATACCACAATTTTGTTTATTGTGTAAACGGGACGTCTTAAAAAACAGATGAATGTAAGTGGTGATGTAGTGCAGAGCTGCATTATTACAATATCTGTAAAACAAGTCAGTTCTTACCTCACTCAATCCCAATTTCTACTTTATACGTCTGTGTATAGAATGTTCACAGTGTGTTCTATTGGGGGACAGAGGGGAAAAATAATTAGCAATAGTTGCTACCTGAATGACAACTGTCCCTTCCCATAGAAGGCAACATAATTGACAAATGACCAAGAAAAAAAAAATACATTACTATCCTAAAGGCATTACTTATTGTCCAGATGGAGTATAAAATTTTGTCCAAATAAGGCTTTTATCCCAACAGAGAGCCCTATCATAGATCACAATAAAAATAAAAACAGTGGCACCAAGAAAATGAACCAGAAAATTGCAGGCATCATTTACGGGAATAAGCAATGCATCATAACACTTATAATATTTATTTATACAGGGGTTTAAGCTCCACACTGTACTAATATTCTGATTCCCAACAATACACAGTACACATGGTGTCAACAATAATGGGCAAACAGACTCTTGCGTAGAAAATACTACTGATAAACCAAAAACTACATTAAAAAATAAAAATGTACTATTTTAGAAGATGGGACTTCTTGCATATTTATGCCTAACAAATGATTTTCACTACTGTCATTCCTCTCCCGGGTTCTGTCCAGGTGCCTTACGAGGGACTCATGCATTAAAATATCAATTCCTGCTATCTGATAACGAAAGAAGGAACATTACACATACAGCCAAAATTATACACGGCTCACAATTTAGACACAGGAGATATGGTGTGGAGAGAGGGGTAATGTCTGAGAAAGTTCAGAGTGCTACTTAGGGCTGCTGCCCATCCCACATCCTGTTGTGAAAGTATCACATCTTTCTTCTCGACACAAGCAGTACACAAGCTGAAAAGAAGCCACGCAAAGCGCATGGGAAAAGCACATCACTCCTTCAGACAAGCTTTGGGGTGCATTACTGCTGTACTTAATGTGAAATATGTTAAAATAAAACGCTAACCTGTAAACTTATGCCAAATGGCCAACGTGTGAGATCTGGCAATTGTACTATATAACAACATGAACTACGACACTATGCTGCATTCAACCACTGTAGAAGTATGTGATTCATTCAGAAAGCGTCTGCATCTCCTTTTTAAATGGAACTACTAACCATACTGATTAATACGGGTTAAACATCATCAAAAGTGACAGCGTGTCTCGATGATTGCGTGCCTGAAAATGGGTGTATTATTGAAATGATACGAACCCGGCCTTCGTTAAGTCACTAGTTGTTAAAGTTCATTTGGCTAAAACCAAAACCACACAATGCTATCTATGGCTTCTGCGCTGGGAGGGTTTGTACTATGCATGCGGTTCCCCATTTCCATGTCATGCACTTACCACTCAGATCACAGGAGAAACTGGGAGTGCTACCAGGACCTGCAGTACTCCCAGCTTTCCTGACTAACCAGCAAGAACAAAGAGTCGAGAAGACAGACATCCATGTTTCCCCTGAAGTAAAATACCTGTGAGAAACTAATTTATAGGGATGGGTGCTTTGAAGCGCATGACATCATGGGTCTTGCTGGGGAAAGAAAAGTAATTGGTTTGATAGTTATGTTTTGAAAACTTGAGCGCTAAGTGAGACTAACCTTTTATCCCACGTAACTTTCATAAAAGTGGCAGAAGCATCATATAGCTGCTGGCTTTGTGCAACTGAGCACCAAAAACTTAAATGTACACCTCAACATCACTACACGGGCTGATGCTCAGCGCTAGGCCAACAAAGAAATATCTTTGTTTAATAATTTCTTGTTCTTCCATTTTTTTTTCCCCTTTGCAAATTTTGCAGACTTTCATCCGAGTTTCATTGGAAATAAATTAAACTGATTCTCTGAACACAACAGCACAGCACAAGCCTCCGTCGTCACGCACACACCCACAGACGGAGATGCATGACAACAGCCAGTTCAGATGGTTGCTACGGCGGCGAGAAACGTCACACACGCTTGGGGAAAACCCGATTCATCTCGCAATGACCAATGGATGAATCATTACGTCTGCTTCTTGAATGTTAATATGAAGATATTTACATATGTACATTGCAGAGTGATGCAGACAAACAGAAAAATAAGATGTAATAAACACGCAAGCTTTGCTGCCGTCCTCAAGCCAAGCTTGAGATAAACCAGAAAATCATGGGGAACCTTAGATTTTTCCTTCAGCAAATTCTCACAGACAGGAATGTAGGTTTGGTCCCATGTCATTTATAAGTTAATATTTTGACAAAGCAAAGGCATAGTCTGCATTTTATTGTGATTTCTGAAGTGGATTTGACATGAATTGCTCTGTCAACGCTTGAGGGGAAGTGATTGGCAAGTATTACAGTTAAGCAGGTTTGCCGTGTTGTACACTGTGCGGGTGTGTTACTGAGTAAAAGGTCATATTGCTCAGCCTACAAAACTAAAAGCATTTAAAACAGGGGATCTTATATGTTTAGACCCCAAAGGAGCAAAGACTCAAAATACTGAACTAGAAACCTAAGAAAATACTTCACAGTGATATCAACGGCAAACCAAATCCAGCTTTTGGTGGCTGGGACACCTGTCATCACACGCAACCACACACACACACACACACACACACACACACACACACACGCACGCACACACGCACGCACGCGCACACCAAACCACCCCCCCCATCCAAACCCAGCTGGTTCCGCTGACATGTATAAAAAGAGGTTTTCACTGCGGTTTTCCCAGGAGGTTGGATAGGAAGCTGGAACCCTGGTTCTGGGGTTGTCTGGCGCCACGAGAGGAAGTTCCCAATGGATCCATCTGGTTCAGCTCAGACTGATCCAGCATCTCGAAGTCCTCGTTCTCCAGGTCGGTGTCCAGCTCAGAGCTGGACTGTTTGCGGCAGGACCGACGCGGCCCGGCCCGGAACCCGGCTTCCCTCTGGGGGGCGGGGGGCGGCCGCGGCTGCAGAGCCCCCGCCAGGGCCGCCTGGATCATGCTGCTGGCTATCATGCCGCTGATGTCGCCCGTGAAGTTCGCAGCCGGGGGCAGGCCGCTGAGGGACAGCTCGGCGTCCAGCTCCTCCTGGTCCGAGTCCAGCGGGGCGTCCGCATCCATGTCCAGCGGTACGGACCGGCGGCCCGAAAGGCTCGATGGGGCCAGGCTGGGCAGCCCGATGCTGGTGTCGTCGTCGTCGTCCAGCAGCGTGGCGTCGGGATTTATGGAGGGGAAGTCGGGTAAGTCTTGGGCAAACGACTCCTCTGCGTCACTGTGTCTGTCTAAGTCTGAGCAAACGGAAGGACAGTTAACCGCATACCAGGGCTGGATGCCCAGCAGACTGGGGGTGAATCTCAATACCAAGAACGCAAAGACCGCACTTGTGGTCTTGGCAAGACCGGTCTTGCTAACCCGCCTTCCAAGAACGGACTTGGGGCACAATGGATCGTGCGATTGCTCTCATTTGGCGAGGACGCAACCGACGTATCCCTGATATTTCGGGGCAGAGCAAGACTAACATCCAGGGATTTTTACCGTTCCTGTGTTCTTAGTATTGGAACTGGTCTTCGACAATGGAAGATGACATAAAACAGGTACAGGAGAACACAAGTACAGCCAAGTATGCATATTGAGATTCACCCTGGGTGTGTTGGCCCCCTACTGGACAAACTGTAATACTGCAACGATATATACCAAGATGGACATGTGATATTGAACATCAGCCACAGTGGGTTAGGGGTAGGACTCAGTGGCCTTAGACATCTAGGGGTGGGGGTTCAAATGCCATCACTTCTGTCTGTGGATTTTGCAGGTTCTCTCCATGTTTAAGATGGCTTCCTCCCACAGTCCCAGATTATCTAAACACATGGTCAGGTTAGCAGAAATCGTTAAATTGCCCGTAGGTGAAACTGTGGTGCACTGGCATCCCAGGCAGGATATTCCACTGCCTTCGTGCCCACTGCAGACTGGGAGAAGCTCCAGTGCCCCAGTGACCCTATACTGGAGAAGCAGTTAGGGAACATGGATGAAATCAGTTACACCAAGTCCAACTGTCTAACTTGGCATTCATCTGAAATGCAGCAGACAAGTAATAAAAGGGCGTTTACTCGTCTCTGAAAGATTTCTGTTCCTGTACTTTTGCACGTCTCCATGCCAGAGCCAAAGCCAGCGGCACCATTACCTTCAGAGCCCTCGGTGAGCGGAGTCTGCCCCCTGGACAGGTTGAAGGTGCCGTTTTCGGTGTAGGACACCTCCGCGTCCGAGTGCTCCGAGTCCGTGATGGCCAGCTCCCTGGCCGCCGCCGCCTCGTCGAGCTGGCGGAGCGGAGAGAAGAGTCAGAGCGACCGGGCCGCGGCGCGGCGCGGCAATGCCGGCTAATCGGCACCGACAGATTTATAAAACACAAGGCGGCTGCTTCGGGGGTGCTGGACCAGGTGTAGAATTACCGTGGGGCAGAAGGCAGCCAGTTCCTCCTCGCTGTCGCTGGCGTCAGCCGTGGCAACCGGTCTGATGGGTCGGCGGAGAACTGTATCACAAAGATAGGCCGAGGTCAGAGGCCGAGATTTAAAGAGAAAGGCCCACTTTCCTGCGAGGCCCCGCCCCATGCTCACACTGGTTTTCCATTGGCTTGGACATCATGTAGCCGCGGACGCTGAAGTCCAGCCGCCGCAGGCCCGGCTCCAGCCTCACGCACAGCCGCGGCCACATCCGGTGGTACGCGGCCAAAGGGCTCAGCAACACCACCAGCACTGGGGACAGACAGACGCAACGCAAGGGGGTCTACATGCGTCTGCCGACATTCAAGACCGACCTTCCTCGGCGCAGACGGAATCCCCATCATACTCAATTTACCCATACATCTCCAAAATGCCAGTGGTATTCCATTTCCCACCACTGGGGGAGGGGGCTGAAACTCACCTGCTGCGTAGGAGAGCACCAGTCCAGGAACGTAGTGGCCCAGCATGGCCAGGAAGCTGAAGAAGCTACAGGCTAGAAGACAGAACTGAACAGCGTGGGCAGACCGCAGGTTAAAAGCTACTAAGGGTTAAGTGTTACCTCCATTTGCATAAAACAAGCCATTTACTGCATTAACCAGGGAAGCAAACAAGGGTACAAGTACCAAGCAGGGTACAGGGGACACAGACTAACTGAACGCACCCTAGGTGGCATGCAGGGTTGGGCGCTGAGGGTTAATTAAAGGGATTCATTTGGTAAACAAACTAGCTACCAAACACACTACAGATATTTATATAACTTTTAATCTGAATGTTACTTTTGTTAATGTTTTTAACAAGTATTTGAAAACTCTTTTGGCTGTAGTTCCTGTTTTTTTGACCACAGCACCCCCTGCCTGTCTGCCTCTGTCAGGTATCTGGATTATAAAAATCCCGGCCACCCACCTTGCCCGGGTCGTGCCTCTTCAGGTCCAAGAGGCTGGTGCCGAAGGACGATCCCGCGAGCCAGAGCTCGGCCACGTGGTGACACAGCTCCGGAACGCTGAGTATCCCGGGCTGCACCAGACCCCAGCTGCGGGGCGGAAGGAGAGCTCAGGGGCTGCTGCCCCGCAGAGGTGGAGCGCCGCGTCACGCTAACCACACTAACCACCGTTAGCAGCTGTTAACCAGCCCGCTTTCGGAGCCGGAACGAGGTGGAATCTCCTTTTAAAAAGTCAATGGGACATCACCTTCCGTGACCCAGAACAGCAGGGGTGTACAACTTGTGAGAGAAACTTTTACAAAGAAAATAGTCTGACAAGCCACCAAATTATGGTGGCAAAGTTTCTGCCCACTGGGGAGGGAAAAGGAGGGGGGGGGGTCCCGACCAGATTTTGCCAACCAGGGTGAGTGATGGTCTAACATATTCAGTTAATCACAATGAAATAAATTGAAATAAAGTATTATCCATTAATCAACTAGCGATCAACTGATGGATCGGGCACCCCTGCAGTACAGAGTCGGGGGTGGGGGGGGAGGTCATGTTTCATCTCATACAACTGACTTAAAGCTTCAACAAGCCAGCAACTGAGAAATTTACGATACCGTCTCTTTAAAAAAGACACTACGAGGTACAATGTGTTGGCAGGGAATCTGACAGAAGCAGCATTGCCGGTCACCTTGGGGACTGGGGGTACGGATCCTGCTCTGTGTACCGAGTCTGCATGTTCGCTTTGGGAACTGCGACTATTCCAGATTCCTCCTGCAGTTATGCTGACTGACACCTTTAAGTCGTCCACAGGGTATGTGCCCTGTGAAGGACCCTGCCAGGGTGGCCCCCCCAGCCAGGAACAGGCTCCCCGGGTCTCTGAGAAGCAGCTGGATGGGATATAAATACTAAAGCGGCTGACTATTTTGTCAAGCAGATAACTACTTACCTTTCGTTTTCATATTCATCCACTCGTCTCACTGTGAAGACAGACAGCATAGCGGCGTCAGAAATGAGCCGGACACACGTTCCGAGGCGTAAAGCGACGGCCGGGAACGCAAGCGCACCTCCGACCTCGGGCCAGATCCTCTTCCTCCAGGTGTCGACGCAGACGGCCGCGGCCAGACCGGCCGAGAGCAGGAAGAGGACGCGCAGGGAGGTGAGGGCCAGGAACCTGGGAGAGGAGGACAGCACTGCCACAGTCAGAGCGTGCGGCTGGAGTCGCGGTGCTTCTGGTGAGCGTTACGGGCAGGACACCAAGAACAGCACACCCCTCAGCAGGATAATATAGATAATGTCTGAAAATAGGCAAGTAAAAAAAAAAAAAAAAAGGGCAACAAAACCACCATATGGCTGTCGCAATGCATATGTGTGCGGAAAAGGCACAATGACTGGAGCCAATATGCTTCCAAGCACAAATGATGTTGAGGTCAGTCAGGGCACCAGGGCCCCCTGAAAACAGACTGCCCATCTCAGACTGCACATCTCAGACTGCACATCTCAGACTGCACATCTCAGACTGATGTTGGAACACAATTATCCCATGTGATCCAAGTGCAATTTTAGTTGTTCCCAAAACTGCCCAAACAAGTAGATGAACATTACAAGTTTAAATATGTTCTGCTAAATTCTTCTAATCGTTCACAGAAATGACCTGTGTGACGAGCCCTAATGTTTTCATACATGGAAGCTTGGTGCTCAGATCGGAGTGGGTCAGAGCTAGCAATAACGACCAGTAGCTGGCTGGTCGCTGAAAACTCCCCAGTGAGAACCATCATGGCCAGTCCTTCCGAGAAGGGCTCCGACAGGCAAACTTGTTGCTTTTTGACTAGGCGATCATAAGTGTCCGATTTGTTTTCTGTGAAAGATTAGAAGAATTTTGCAGAACATATTTAAACTTGTCATGTTCATCTACTTATCCAGAAATTATGGCGATAATTATTGTTTAAGTAAACAGTGATTTGTTTATTTAAGAATTTAGCAGAACAAAGTCTGAGACACGCTTCGTCTGTCCTCTTCGAAAGGTGACCCTTTTTACAGTCGCCTCTGGTGGCCACCCCCTGAAAATAATCCACTGATCCCTTCCCACGTGAAGCCGAAATGAAACTGGCCAGACACGTATACAGGAATTACCACTGTAAAGACACCTAAGGCAGCTAAACAGCTGCAGTAATCTTCCTCTTCCACCGGTCGTCTTTCAGCCTGCCTGAACATAAAAGCACACTCCTCTTCCACAGGGCAAACGTGCACAAAAAAAAAAGCAATTGCCCATTTATATAATTTATACGGTTAAACATTCTAAGCGGATGCAGGGTATATAGGTGAATTACACACCGGAGTACCTACAATGCTGGTAATCACGCGGACTTTCACTTTTCACTGGCAAATGGTTAAGCATCACTTTCCTATTCTGCATGCACACAAAGCAAAGCTAACGTGACAGCAGGCTGTTAAGAGTCATCTTCACGTCTTTGCACGTGTGACCTTCTGACCTCCAGCCTAAATGGGCAAACCTAGATTTTGCCTATTATTTGTATAAAATAACTGAAACTTGAGGTACTGGGGAGGGGGGGGGGGTTGAATCCACCCCAATTTCAAGCTCCTCTGACCCAACTCTGAGCTCAAGGATAAAATATTTGCGCCATTCCTCAGACTCTGAATCAAGTTTAGCTGCACATTTTAAAACAGAATCGCTGCACAGCTGGAATAATTCGAGTTAAACAACGATTAAGATTAAGACGGACTTTACTGATCCCGGGGGAAATTGCAGGGCACACAACAGGGAGAACTTGTGCACAGAGAAACATACATATAGCACCAAACAGACAAAGTGCAAAGACGGTACACAGAGTGCAAACTATGTCAGGTCATTTACCCTGTTTCAGTGAACACTGGCCTCTCATGTAACATTCCCTTTAAGGGGCAATGGCTGTCATTTACTATACCAGATACCACCCCTTTAAGATACCTTGGATTGCACCGTGTAGGTTACCCATAGCTCCCAGATATATCAAGCCTAATTTCCAGCCACTGTAAAGGTCTTCCGGACGGAGGACACACCAGAGAGTATCATGTGCAAGACACCTGACACTTGATTACATCCTTCATTAATGCAAGAAACCATATCTGCCGATGTGTTGTTAAATTAAATGTAAGCAAAGTGCGTCAGTCAATGAGTCTATATTTAATCATTCCAAGTAACTAATTCCCCAATGTTATTATGTATATACTTCATATCATTCTGATCAGTTCAGGATTCTAAAATACTATGAAAATGAGATCAATATTTCACCCAGGCTGAACATAGAACCCAAAAACTGTCCATGCAAAGAGACTGGAGAACTTGACAACAGAAGTGACAGTGCCCGTTGTTGCCCCATCGGTTTTACTGCATTTGGCAAAAGGATTAACTTATTACAGTGGATATTACCAAGCGCGAACCTTTCATTCCTCACACACAAAACAAATGATCGGAACAGAGTGGCGGACCGAAGCGACAGAAACACGATGTGGCCACTGCGCTCTAAAAATAGGCGACCGGGGCCATCTGCCTCCCATCCCGCACCAAGAGATGTCATGTCAGCCGTATCACGGCAGATCCCCGCCGAGGGCTTCGGACCATCCGCTTCCAGCGCACACGTGGGGCGCCCGACATACAAAACAAGCAAAATGTCCGACTGACTTCCTTTCGATCGAAACACGGAGGGATGGTGGGAAGGTCGGTCGACTTACCAGAAGACGGCGTTAACCGCCGTGTAAAGCAGCACGCTGTGAAACGGCCTTTCCCAGATCAGCAGCCCCTGTACGCGGGTGACGACCGGCTCGTACGGCCCCAACCTGCACAGCAGCGACGCCTTGACGGCCTGCACTTGCGCGTCCCTCTCAGCGGGACCCGATCCGCTCTCCGGGCCGCAGCTCAGCCCAAACTCCCGTCCCTCGTTTGCGGCTCCAGTCTCCCCGCTGAGCGCCATCTTAACGTCCGAATAAAGCCGGTGCGACGGCCCGCCTCCCCCCCGCCCCCCAATCCCTGGCTACGGGTAAAGGCGCTATGCACCGGCGATACGCAGGAAAGCCGCCCCCTTACGCCGCGGCGCGATGCGTGAAGCTCCGGCGCAGGTCCGGCTCGGCTGCACGGATGCCCAGATCACGGAGTGGGGAGCTGCCGTGCGTTAGACTGGCTGACTCCGCGACTGGAGACGTGCTGCGGGGACGCCCATGATATCCGCCCGACACAGGCGAAGGGAAAAAAAAAACAATGTCACCAGCCTAAACCCGAATCACACATTATTCAACCCCTATCGCTCCGCGGCCACAGCTTCTCTGACTCCGCACCAAGTCACGCATCTGTCACGCTTCCTTAGACTAAACACTGTCCGGAAAGGTCCTCCTCTTTCGACACGCCGATACCGGGTATTTGATTTGCTCTACGCTGCCGATGCCTCCAACATGGCGAAGCTGACGGGCGGCCCCCTGCTTTCTCGCTTAAATCCCCCTCGCCTGCCTACAGCTCCCCGGCTGCTCGCCCGCAGGTCCTCCGGACGTCCATGCTGAAATATTCATCAAAATTAGTGAAGCGGATATTTGTCTTACGGCTGTCACTTTTTTTTTTTTTTTTTTTGGTAAATTTTGGATAGCTGCGGCTGCGGTTAGAGTTAAGCTTCATATGTGCGTGTGGGTGTGCTTGGATCGTATTTATACGTTAAGTTACATTCCACTCTGCTTGCTAAGCCTCAGGACTGTTTTGTCCCCATGACACATCTCGATATTGCTTCTGGCTGAATCAAACCAGTTTTAAAATTGTACACTCATTTAAGAATTAGATTAACAGATTAAAGTGGTTAGTTTAAAGCTGAAATTTAAAAATTTCCACTTGATTTAAATATATTATTCACCAATACATCGAATTTCAGATCAGATGTTTACATGCAAGCTGTTACATGGTTTTCAGTATTTTCAAGAAAGAATCGGCAAGCAGAAAAAAAATCTGATATACTGTGAATAATATAGTATTTACTCAAGTACTATACTCGATCTTGCGAATGGAATGGCATTGATAATGTAACCAAATTAAATTTAATTGAACAGAAATTAAAAGGTCGTTCGTTCATTGATTATTCGATGGTTTTGTGAGTGGATAAACAGAAGTCAAGGGTGGATAAATCCACAACAACACGGTAATAATAATAAAAACCACAGCATATCTGCCTTTATTATGATTTACCGCAAGCTGCCGTAAAGCAGGGATGTAGTTCGATGAGCCACGCATTTATCTTTTGCGCATGCGCACACACCCGCGGGTGGCGCGGGCTTGTGATGTCACCACGGCGGGAGAAAGGAAGCGCCGGTCACTGAGACGCGTTGGGGGCAGGCCTTCAAGCGCTGGATTGTCAGTTGATTAACTTCGGTACTCCGTTAATGAAGCAAGATGCCCAGGGAGATTATCACACTTCAGTTAGGACAGTGCGGCAATCAGAGTATGCTATTGTTTATTTGTTGCATTTTCTGATTTGTCCCATCCAATGGATTTAGGCCCGGTGATGGTGAATTGTTCTCGGGTATCGTTTGCCGTGGACGGACTAGAGAATGATCAATGCTTTCTGTTTTACGGGTGTATCACTCTAAAAGAAACTTCGCGTGCGGGTCTTATTGTTTAGTAATCGCCTGATTAATTAAAATGTGGCTGTTTGCTGGTGAATGAGGGTTGGGTAGCTTGTTCACTGGCTCTAGGTAACTGACAGGTTCCTTACATCGCTATGCCTGTCATTGTAGCTTAACTAACGCACGAAACACAAATCGAGCAATACATCGACATTTGTTTTTTTTTTTTTTAAATATCCGTTTTTGAGAGTTTAAGCAATGAGGCAGTATAGCAGGTTCCAGATGCAGATTTAACCGCTTAACCCAACCTACATTTTGTTCACGATCACAAAGACTATACATTTCGCATTGTTGTCTGCATGCCATATCAATGAGTACTCCTCATAAGCATGCCTTTAGCTAGTTATTATAATTAAAATGTTAACTTTTACAAGCGTTGATCGGTAAACAAATATCACATCAACCGCATCCTCCTTCCCCGCAGTCGGCTTTGAGTTTTGGAAGCAGCTGTGCGCCGAGCATGGCATCAGCCCGGAGGGAATCGTGGAGGAGTTCGCCACGGAGGGCACGGACCGCAAAGATGTGTTCTTCTACCAGGTATTAGTCTGATCCGTCTTTTCAGGTTTTTACTTACTTACTTACTTACTTACTTGTACTCCGCTGAACGTAAAGCCTTTCCTTAAATGTTATATGCTGCTCTGCTGTACCTTTGTAAAACTTGTAGG
The DNA here is from genome assembly GCA_026781145.1 of Hippopotamyrus pictus. Taxonomy (NCBI): domain Eukaryota; kingdom Metazoa; phylum Chordata; class Actinopteri; order Osteoglossiformes; family Mormyridae; genus Hippopotamyrus; species Hippopotamyrus pictus. Next base: position 13,495,625 of record JAODLC010000049.1, read on the forward strand.
GCTCTGCATCTCCATACCGGGTTTGGTTGCAGTGTTTAACACGTGTAGTACGTCCATCCTTTACTCACCTTAATTGCAAAGAGCTTTGGGAAAAGCTACAGAAACGAGGAGTGGTTATGTTCCCGTTTTATAATGTGGCATCGCCAGCAGACGGAGCTATTACGTCGCTTTTATTCCGTCGTTCCTCCTAAAACGAAGCGTCGCGTTGCGCGCCTTACAGGCAGACGATGAACACTACATCCCAAGGGCGGTGCTGCTCGATCTGGAGCCCAGGGTCATCCACTCCATCCTGAACTCACCGTACGCCAACCTGTACAACCCAGAGAACATCTACCTGTCAGAACACGGAGGGGGCGCTGGGAACAACTGGGCCAGCGGCTTCTCCCAGGTATTAACTGTGCAGAGACAGGCTCACCATGTTTGCACGATAACTGAAAAAACTTATCACATCCATGACTTGAGAAGCAAGGGGATTACATTTATGCTTGTGCAGAATATCTTCATTTTCGTTATTATCCAAAAGATTGGTTTAAAGATAAACACTGAGTAATGCTTTCATTCAGTACCGATAGACATTAATATCTTTTGAGGAAAATCTTTAAAAAAGCAAGTCCATCCATAACAGAAACCCCAAACTGTCAAAAGAGACCAGCGTAAGATGCCCTTAAAGTGCGTGTGGAAAAAACAGCCTGGTCATGCTCTCTCAGCAGGAGTCATGGTTGTATTTTCAGGGTGAGAAAATCCACGAGGACATCTTCGACATCATTGACAGAGAGGCAGATGGCAGCGACAGCTTGGAGGTGGCTGGCTTTGATCTCCGCTTGGTCGACCTGGGCTGGAGCAGAGACCGCTAACGGGGCAGAGCACTTTCACCTGGAAGCCACGAGCTCGTGTTATTTACACGTGCTCTGGTGTATTCACAACTTATTTTTACACGTGGCTTCATTTCTTTGGAAAAAAACCTTACTTTTGTCCAAAATGTTAATGTATTTTTTTATTGAAAAATTAATGTAAAACTATTAGTATTGCTTACTGTTTTCTCGGCCTCATCACAATAACATAAGGAAGCTGACTAGACATTATTTTCCTAGTTTAATGATTTTTCATTCTTTTTTTTTTTCTCCATTGTGTGAATGTCAAGTTGGGCTGGTGTTTCTTCGAGTTACCTGCAGAGGTGGATAGATGATGTCCAGAAAGTAAAAATCTAGACCAAGATTTTGTTTTAACTAACCAGTTGAGTACTCTGTGACTTTTTATACTCAACTGGTTGGTTGAAAGAAAATCTTGGTCTGGATTTTTACTTTCTGGACCTGAACTAGCTGCCTCTGGTTACCTTTGTCCACACTACGTGGTTGTCACATCACCTGTATGATGGACACACAGTGCATTTGTAAATGTGACAGGCATTATCCCAAGTGGAGCAGGTAGCAGAGTGGTAAACAACTTAAGAATTGATATGTACTTTTTAATGAAACTGCAATGTTCTGCACTGTCCTGGTCACATTTTCAGAAATTAGTTAGCTCGAAGTATATCGGTAATAGTTAATGTTTGGCTGTTTGTGTTCTAAAGGGCTAAACGATCTCTGTCCATGTTTCAGGGTTTTGTACTCTGCCACTCCATTGCAGGGGGGACAGGGTCAGGCCTGGGATCTTATCTGCTGGAGAAACTGAATGATAGGTCAGCACGCTTCTTTGTGTGATTAACCCCCCCCCCCCCCCCCCGAAAAAAGGGCACCTTAGACAGTCTCCCCTCTGTGTTCAGGTACCCCAAGAAGCTGGTGCAGACTTACTCGGTGTTCCCCAACCAGGACGAGATGAGTGACGTGGTGGTGCAACCCTACAACTCTTTGCTGACGCTGAAGAGGTTGACGCAGAATGCCGACTGCGTGGTACGGGGGTTGCTGCCTGCGCAGATCGGATGCATTATTGCCTTTTTAGGTTCCTTTGACAGCTAGCATGACACCAAGTCCTCTGGCAGGTGTTCAGACCCCTCTGGTTGTAAACATCATAAGGCTACATGCATGTAATTTAGAAATGGCTTATTTAGTGACCTCACACGTGTCTCTTGTTAGTAATGGTAAGGATATTGGTTCTTTTCCAGTATCATTCTCAAAAGATGCCAGGAGTCCCTCATTATGATATTTGCATCTTTTGAAAGTAATTAGAATTTTCCACCATTAATTTGGAACGCATGCTCAAAATGAAGAAACACTGTGGTTTGGTTAGGATCTATTTCATAGGCACCCCAGTAATGACTCTTTAGAAAATGGTGCCACATCTGGTGCTTTTCCACTGCCACCAAGAACCGAGCCGAACCCGACTTGTACCGCAGAGAGACAGATTTCCGTTGTGAAGTCGTACCCGACCCAAACTCGTGTTGACATGGTCCTGCTTACTAGCAGGGCGGAAAGCGAGACTAATCTGAGCTGGTTGCATCACCGTCGTCTGATTGGTCAAAATTCATGGAGGTACTAGTAATCTATGTCAATGTGCATGGATTATCCGAGGGAAAAAACGGCATATTTTGTATATTATTCATTAGTAGTAGTATTGTACAACGCAGTGAATTGATGCATTCCCAATAACACAGAACTTGAAAATTTCCAAACCCTGCTTCAATAGATAACGGCTGAATGCAATGGATCGGTAATGCAAATTTTCACAAGCTAGTGCTAATTCTGCTCGCATTAGATGCTAACGTAACGCAGCGAGTGGTAACCGCAATTAGACCATAGTAAATCATAATGTATACCTTGTGAACAGTAAATAAGCGTCTTTTCGGTTTTGCATCACTGTCACTTTGCAAACTTGGCAAGGCCTTCACTGAGCGGAAACTCTGAAGTGAGCTGGAAACTGTAACCAGCGCCTCTTTGCGGTACGTCTCGGGCGCGGGCTGGTTCCGGTGTGCTAGTGGACAAGCGCCAATAGAGTGTACAACAGACTACCTGCGCGTAGAAGCTCTTTTTGACAGTGGATGGCAAGATTTTGAAAAAAAAATAATAAAAAATTGGACTTTGTTCCAATAGGTGACTTGGGAAGGGCACTGTGTAGTTGCATGTAACAAGCTGCTTAAGTACGCGATATGTGTAACTGAAGGAAAAAAGACTGGAAAAGGGGAAAAAGTGAAGAGCACACACGAGGAAAGAAACAAGGGGCGCATGTCCATCTGCTGTGATGCTGTGATACTTGCAAAGATGGGTTTTTCCGCTGTACGTTTTACTGAAGGGGTTTAGACCGGTAGCGAGGGAAGCAGAAACGTATCTTTTGCGGAAATGATCACATTTCGAGGTTCAGCATGTTCTGTAGGGCAAAGACTGACTGCAGACTAGAGTCAGACGGTAAGTACTGTCAGTGATATATACCCTGCCAAGTTTGCAACGCTAAATGTCACTGATATGGGGGTGCCCCAAATGTCAGCCTTTCTTACAAGACTGTCTGTTGTTAGAGGGACTGAATCAGTAGGGAATTAAGATAAGTGACCTTTCTTGAAGGGCTGATGCATATTTCAGTTTTCTGGTATTCTGGTACTCATGCTTTATCGCATCATAGTTGATGATGTGTTATGGAGTATTGTCGTTTACAGCGTTATGGTTGGTCCATTTCTTTTTTTTTCTCTCTGTAGGTGGTGCTGGACAACACGGCCCTGAACCGCATCGCTACGGACCGCCTGCACATCCAGAACCCCTCCTTCTCTCAGATCAACCAGCTGGTGAGCATCCACCGTGGCTCCGGACTTGTAGGCCCGGCCCGGTCTGGGATTGCGGAGGATAAAAAAAAAAAAACGGCTGCAGGCCCAGTCAGATACGGCCTCTCCCCTAGCAGGAATGAAACGCCGTGTCTTGAAATCTGGAATCTTTCACTAGATTCAGTTGCGTAATATTTTATATGCAAATCCCTGATCAAGTACCATCATTTTGAAAGCTTTCCACCCACAGTCCTACAAATATTAGTTTCTTGTTAGTGTCTGCACTAATGCCACATTTTATTACCTTTTCATTTAATACCATGTAATAGTGATCTAAAAGCCATGGCAATTAGGTGCATATTGCACACAAAACAGATGCAGTTGCTGTTTACTTTGGTCTTGGGTCAAGGAGGGTGCCCTCCTGTGGCTGTTTTTAGAGTACGGTCCCCTGCTGAGCTGGGGTGCATTTCCCAAAAGCTCCCGTTAGCAACTTACGTAGTTGGACTCATTCAGTTGCATGGCTCCAACTATGTAAGTTGCTAATGTAGTTAGCGACCATGCTTTTGGGAAATGTACCCCTGCTCGTGACTCTGCCTACGCTGTTCCTCCTCTATCAGGTGTCTACTATAATGTCTGCTAGCACGACGACTTTGCGCTACCCCGGCTACATGAACAACGACCTCATTGGCCTGATAGCATCCCTCATCCCAACCCCACGCCTTCATTTCCTGATGACGGGCTACACCCCTCTCACCACCGACCAGTCGGTATGCGACATTCTTTCTCCTTCTGCTGCCTAGATTTTACTCGGGGTTCAATAGCGTGTAGACGACTATGTGTCAAACTCAATCCCCAGCTGGCTATTGTCAGGTTTTTTTAATTCTTAATTCAATCAGCATTTGGCTGGATCCAACAAAGTTATTTGCAGCTGGAGTTTGGTAATACCTTCTGGTTCATAGTTATAACAGTGCAGTCTTGGAGCTTCTGAAGAACGTTGTACTCTTATTCGGGTACAGGTGGCCAGTGTGAGGAAGACCACGGTGCTGGACGTTATGAGGAGGCTGCTGCAGCCCAAGAACGTCATGGTGTCGACGGGCCGAGACCGGCAGACCAACCACTGCTACATCGCCATCCTGAACATCATCCAGGGCGAAGTGGATCCCACGCAGGTGGGCGTCCTCGAAGCATCAGGGAGCTCGTCTGTGCCCGCTGTCCGATGACCTTCATCCTCCATCGCTAACACGTCACTCGTCCTCCTCCGCTCGCCCCACGCACCATCTTTACCGGGTATCTGCTGACGGCCTGTGTTTGGTTTTCAGGTGCATAAGAGCCTGCAGAGAATCCGAGAGAGGAAGCTGGCCAACTTTATCCCTTGGGGACCCGCCAGCATCCAAGTGGCCCTGTCAAGGAAGTCCCCCTACCTGCCCTCCGCCCATCGTGTCAGCGGGCTGATGCTGGCCAATCACACGAGCATTTCCTCTGTAAGCCCCGCCCACAGCAACTGTTCCCCTCAAATGAACCCTTTGCATTTTACTAATGAGTAGCAGTGGTATAATATAAATGTTTGCTCATTATCGAGGAATGTTAGCACGATTAGCAATGGCTAGTGTCTTCTCACGAGCTGTCCACGGTTGTATTTTGTTGTTTGAAGTCCTGTAATACGTGTGCACATGGGCCTCACGTGTGGTGGACTTTTGTTTTTTTTCGTTTTGACTTTTTCGTTCGTTTTCCGGCAGCTCTTTGAACGCACGTGCCGGCAGTACGACAAGCTACGGAAGCGCGAGGCTTTCCTGGAACAGTTCCGGAAGGAGGATATGTTCAAGGAGAACTTCGACGAGCTGGATAACTCTCGGGAAGTGGTCCAGCAGCTCATTGATGAGTACAGCGCTGCCACCAGGCCCGACTATATCTCCTGGGGGTCCCAGGAGCAGTGATCACCCCCCAGGGCTATAAGCCCAGACCTCTTCTAGGCACCTCTGAAGAAGGTAGCTTTTTTCCCTCTGTTGACATAACCTAGTAGGATGCTATAAGCCATTAGTTCCCCTATAGCAGGTATTCCCTCATTATATACAACAGCGTTTCAAGCCCGGAAATTTAATGTAAATGATGTGCTATCATCCGGTGAACACTTTATTGGCTGATTGCGTAACGTAGCACAGCAATTTCCAAGTGTTGTGTCTTGAGCTGTGTGCTGCTCGTCAGCTGGTTTGACCTCACTTTCTTCAGATCCCACTCCCCCCCCCCATAACATGACTCTACATGTTTGCCAGCTTTTTTTTCACCTGACAAACCTGAATGCAAGGCGTGGCTGCCTGCATTGTGCAACAGCTGGCAGAGTATATAATACGAGAATTAGAGTTAGACGTCGCACCAAAATAGCGAGCAAGTAAGGGTTATAAACTCTTTATGTTTTTTGTTGCTGTGGTTTAACTTTTCAATAGCTCTTTTCCCGGGCTGTTACGGCTTCCTGAATCTTCCAGCGAACAAAAGACCTTATTTGTAGACAAGATGACCGCTTGCTACTTCAGCTTGGCAATACTGCAAGCCGTTCGATACCGTGGACTCCTTTGACGTCAAGTGCGTTTTTGCTTCCCCCAAAATCGTAGCGTGCTATCCGAGTAGTTGGTGATGTCACTGTAGCGCACGGTGCACCCTCGGCATCCTGGGAGCTCCTCGTGGGTTTGGACAAGAAAGTAAATGGGAAAGGTGTACCTGATAGCTGGAAGATCTGCTGTCTGCCAGTCTTCAGCTGGTAGTTGGAAACTTTGCTGGTTACCATCAGGTAACACCAGTACTTTGGTTTTTATGACGTTTTTGTAACGCCTGGTTCAATATGCAAAATTAGCAACTTCAAGCCACATCAGTACAACAGACCAATATTTTCTGCGTCCAGACAGTGGAGGGTGTCTATTTTTCTAATTGTGGATATTTGCGGTTTCTTGTATAGTACACACAGTACACAATGCACAGAGACTTTTTTTTTCCCTACCCCCCAAATCATTTCCTGCTTCGCAGAAGTTTGCAAGTGGTGTACATGCGGCGAATGCAAAAATGCATTTTTTTGCTTGGAGCAGATGCAGTGTTCGAATTTGTGCTTTAACAAATAAAGATTTAACACAAATGAGAGACCTGTGTGTTTTATGCTGGATAAATGGTGACCACTACTGCTTTTTCGTTGGCTGAGATGGTCGCATGGAGAGCAGCATCCACCAGAAATTTGTCAAGGCCCAAGTGTAATGAAAACATGGCTTCTACAGTGTATGAATAGTGTTGCTTTATTAAATACATACTAATCTCGCATCATTGCACATCCAAGTCACATGTATAAACAGCATACATCTACAGAAGTACCGTGCGGCATACAAACAGCATACAAAGTTACAGACAAAGCTAGCCGTCCTCCTGTCATACAGTTTAAAAAAATATGGCTTTCATAACAAAGGAGCTGCCTGCAGCTGTAGGACAGTGTTTCCCAAGCTGGTCCTCGGGGACCCCCAGTGCACGTTTTTACTCCCTCCCAGCCAGTCCATATTTTGCTAGGAGCTGGGAGAGAGCAAAAACATGGACTGTCTGAGGGTCCTTGAAGATTAGGCTGGGAAACACTGCTGTGTGAGGCAGAAACCTGGAGCATGACTGAGGAACACGCGCGTTTCTGACTTCCTGCCAGGGAAGGATTTGGTACGGAGGCCGGGTTTTGGCCGAAGGGTATGTGGGCTTTTAATGGTTGAATTGAGGGTGGGTTAGGTGGGGGAACATCTGGCCAGTGCTGTGCTCTGCCATAGACTGGAGTGTCAATCGCTAATTCTCATAAATGAAAGCGAGGGCAAAACAAAGCCCATGAGTTTTACTGACACAAAAATGTTCTAAGGGCAGAAGGAAAACTGATTAGTTATCTCTCTGAACCAATCAGATAGTTGAGGAGGGGGGGGTCCAAGCAACTAGAGGAAGTGCGAACAACCAATCAGATATCTTGGTCCTGCTTCCTATAGTCGCTTAGGCACACCTCTACAATCTGATTGGTTGTACAATCTCTCTCAACCAATCATTTTTCTGTCTGCCCTCAGAACATTTTTGTGTAAAACTCCCATGAGCCAAAACAAAGGTTGAAGGAAAGAATTATCTGTAGCTGTGGGCTGCTGAATACTCAATGTATACATTTCTTGAAGATTTCAAGTCAGGGTCCTGAGATTGAGAATCTACAGACATCATGGCTCTCGGGGGGGGGGGGTTAACTAAGCAAGGCACCAAATGTTCAGTGATGTCACTGAAGCTGCAAATCTTGTCTCTCCTTGGTCCCCGGTATAACCTGATGCATGTGAGGGCAAAGGATGCATTTTTAGTTTGTCACCCGGAGACTGGAAAATGGCAGGAGTGACTGTTCCTGAACCCATCCCAAGGAAAGCAGCACCCAAAACTGCACCATGATTGAATCCCGGAACGCTGTGGATAAACTGACACTAATGGAGGTTTGCATGACAGGTTCTTAAGTAAGAAGTACAAAATCAATTATTATCAAAACTTTTTATTAAAAGGCAAAAATAAAATTAACGTCACAGAATGGCACCGTTTTCCTTAAATAAAGTATTTTTAAAAAGGGAAGCTATTCAGAGGATTAAGGTTTGTTGCGTTGAAGGGCACAGGTACAGTTATGGGAATCTTTACATGTAGGTAGTACAAACATTCCTCTGATAGGTCGATTCTGAACCAGTGCTATTCAAACCAGGGATGTATGTTCAGGGGGAGTGCAGATGAGTCCAAGTCTGACAGCAGACCGGAAACGGACACAGCGTTTACTCCTGACCACAGTCTAAGGTCAAGACGTAGATCTTCACAGAGCTTCTGACGAGCAGCGTAGGTGAGGGAACGTTAAGCTTTGGGAAAATAAAGAATATCCTTTGGTATTCACACCCTTTTCTGAAGCAATATTAGCCATATATTCTGGTTCCAAAGGAATAATTTTTTTTCTTCCTTTCAACCCACGCCAGCAGACTAGACTACTGGAAAAGTCCCTTTAGTCCCGTGGAAGAAAGCAGGATGACTTATTAAATCCGGCATGTGTAAATTCTGGCGGGTTGACGCATCCCCAGCTAGAGGAAATTGGAGCCTGAAGCTAGAAAGTCAAGCTTTTCTTTCCCATCCCCCAGCCTCCACAACGAAGCAGGACCGACGCTGAAGTTCTGCCCTGCAGATCGCTCCTGCACTCCACCTTCTCGGTCTGCCCGTCTCGGAGCACGTGGCCAAAGGTCCAGGAGGCGTGAAAGCTAGAAGGTGAGGGACTCCTCCCTGCTGGCCGGAGAGATGGCGAAGCCCCTATCGGTGTCGGCGTTGCTGGTGGGCGCCTGGCATGGCTGGGCGGCGCTGAGGTAGGCGTTCATGAGCTGCATGATCTCCGTCAGCTGTGAAAGGGAGGTCAGAGGTGAAGGAGTTGGACTGACTGCTGCAGTCTCATGATACGTCTCTGGTGAAGATCTCAAAACCAGATGCTGAGCACCTAGCATATTTAAGAGCAATGCCTCAGGTCCTGAGCCTCGATTTTTGTGTACAGTATAACGAAAAGAGGTGGAATTTCAGGATGGGTCAACGTCTCTTGGACAAGTACAGAGATTTTTTTTTGGCTGGTGTCCAGGGTGGGCCAAAAATAAGGGGGTGCGCCAAAAGCTCAATTTGATCTATATCCTATCTTGTTGGTTCCCAAGTCCCATTTTATGCGGCAGATTCTGTAGGGAGGTGAAGTGTAATTTACCTGCAGGGATCTGGAGGGAAGCCCCTGTGCTGCACATGTGGAAATCAACTGTGGGAACACAGATGGGCTCAGAGCAGAGGGCCCCCAAATCCGGTTTATATTACGGAGCAAAGAGATCCGGCCTCCGGCCATGTTAGCCCCACAAACAAACAATACGGTGGCCAGATTCTGCCAAAATGAGCAATGCAGCCCAGGGTCCCCTGCCCCCCCCCCCCATGCCACAGACACCGTCCCTGACTGAGCTGGCCCGCGGTTCTCCCAGCTCCGCTGCACCAGTAAACAGAAAGCATCCCGTGATGTCACAGGGCTGTCTTTGTTCGCCAGGGACACGGCTAGGACAATGTGTCCCTGTGCAGACACTCTCCGTGTCGGCGAGAGCTTGCCAGCTCGATGCTCACGGTGTAGACGGGAGAGCAGAGGACGAGCCGTGACGACCCCCAGCTGGTTCCTTCGCGCTGACGGACAGTAGTGTGCCAAAGTCTTAGGCCGGGGGTGGCCAATCTTACCCGCAAAGGGCCGGTGCGTGTGCAGGTTTTTGGGATGACCTTTAGGTCAGCTGTTCAAACCCAGGTGTGAGGACTCTTCAGCCAATCAGTCCTCTAATTAGTAATCTACTTAGGGAGTTGCAGCAAAAACCCGCATACACACCGGCCCTTTGCGGATAAGATTGGTTACCCCTGTCTTAGGCAGTCGAAGAAAGTGAAGTGATCGTCATGTTGGTGTAAAGCTATGATAGGGCGGCCAGGTGATCTACACCAGGGAGGACATTCAGAACTACTTCAAAATTTTACAAACTATTTTTAAGACGGAAAGGCTTCTGTGCTTTGGCTAAATAGTGCTTTGACTGGTTTGTCTCCTTAATTGAAAGACTCATCCAGCTGTTTCACAGTAACATTAGCAGCACATGCATGATTATAGGAGACTGACCAATCAGCACACAGCAAGAACTCTGTGCTTAGGTGAAATCCAGGTCCTTTTAATTGAAATGGTACTTTACAAATCCTGTCCTGGCTCAGAGTGTCTTCCCTGACATGGATTATCTGCTCACCCTAAACTATAATACTATGTCTGTCAAACTGTCAGCCATTTCAAAACCTCTCCTAATATCACCCTAGTATTTGCAGCAACTGACCAATACACCCATACTTTTTTTTTGGGACTAGTCCACTACTCCACCTTGTTTGGCTAATTAATGTCTCGTCCAGTTATTTAACTAATTAAGTTATTTAATTAATTGATCTGGTTGTGGAATGTGACGAATACGCAGCGCGGTTGAGGTGTCCCTCAATAGCGGTTTCTGTACTGAAGCTGTGTCTTCTAGCCGTCTGACATGATTATCAGTGGACTTCTTTTTGGAGAACAGAAAGAACGTTATTGTTATTTTTATTGCGGTCCTGCCTGAGGCTTTTGTACAGCACCACAACTTCGCACAAAACGAATAGCGAATTGGTTTGGTTTCTACACAGGATACAGAGATCAACTTGGACAAACTTGAATTGGACACGTTGGCCAGTACCTTGCTGGTTTCGAAGAGCAGATCCCGGTCCCCAGCGGTGATCTTGAAGGTATTGCTGTCGAACACTCCATAGGAGCAGATCTGACCGTAGGGGAAGGACTCCAGGGCTTCGGCCTCCCCCTGCCTGTACAGCGAGATGCACTTGGCCGCCACCCCCAGCCAGAGTTTCTGTGAGAAGCTGCCAGTGGAGGTCTGGAACGAGGGAGAAAGGCCGACGTTGACCTCAGACTGGCCACAGGTCAAGGTCTAATGTGGTTAACGAGGTCTGTGCACTCACGATGTAGAAGTCCACCTCATAGAGGGTACAACCAAAGCCCGACCACTGCCTTGCAATGGTAAGGTAGGCCGCTATGCTCTCCCGCCTGCTATAGCCCGCCAGTCCCTTCCAGCGCTCCACGATGGCGCCCATCACTGCCGCCCCTTCCTCTTTCAGCCGGCCGTGCAGTCGCAGGTCCTGCTCCGCCCTCTGCTTGTGGGCCGCCGCGTGGCTCCACAGCGCCCCCGCCAGGAGGCCGCCGGCAAACCTCTGCGGACAGCCCATAGGCAGGCCGGGGCCTGTAGACGGGGCGCCCGGGGGGGGCTTGAGGGCCAGCAGGACACGGGCCTCCACCACGTTGCCGGGGAAGACTTCGTCCAGCGGCGGGCAGGGCGAGTGGGTGCTGAAGTCCCCCATGAGGCACTGTAAGCGTAGGGCTGCCAGGTCCTGCAGATCCTCCTCGGAGGCAGGGAGCTGACCTCGCACCATCGTCTCATGGCACTGGGGCGAACAGAGAACACGGCTCCAGCAACCGTATGCGCGACGTTCGCTTCCACAAAGTCCACTGCGGCCTTTATGAGCAGAGGAGCCATTTGAAGACATTGACCCAATTTACAAAAACGACTCACTCCAACTTAAACTTTAAATAGACCGTATTTCTGAGGAGAAAAAAAAACATTCTGCAGGCTTAGTTTGAAATGAGTGTTGAATGGGTGTCCTACTGCACAAGCAACTTCACCATCTATACCTACCGCCCTTGTGACTGATTATGGAAACCCCCCCCCCTTTTAAAAGGTTATACATTCAATCGAGTGACAGGCGCCCCACATCCAGCCTTTTCAGACGCTCCGTCTTACCTGCTCGAATAGGAATATGTACTCGATGCTGTCGACGGAAATGCTGTCAGCATCCAGGAGACAATAGAGCTTGAAAGAGAGTCTCCACTGGCTTTCCGGGTCTGGATCTTTAGCGGCGAGGCTACGGGGAGGGGGTAGACGTGTAAGGAAAATGTGGCGGGACAGGCAATGGTGGTGGAGCCACCCTGATACTATTCGACTGGCCTGACCGCGGCTTTTGTCTGTTGACTGGTGACTAACCACAACGCCTTTTGTTTGGCCAGTTTGCTCTACCACAGTGCCAGGTATTACACACCTTGCAAAAAAAAAAGGGGGGGGGGCGTGGGGAATAGTGATCCCATTGTTCTCATTGTTGATAAGCGCGGCAAATTAGCCCAACACCAAGCAGACGATTAAGGTGTCACCCGTGGTAGCCCGGTCGCTAGGCACGTGCGCGCTAAGTAAACCAGGCCGCCAAAGTGACGGAACCTGTTTTCTCGAGGTGAGCGTTCGGTGATTCAGAGGCGAGCATTCCGGAATTCTGGTTGGAAATATAGGGTGCAACTGCATCAATGGCACTGGCTTGCAGCAACTGGGTGAAAGGATGTAGCATGTGACTGTAGTAACGTCAAAAGTAAGACCTGAAATGAGAGTGATTCACTGAGATACGTCTTTCCAATTTTTGTTTTAAGTTTCAAGTGCTTTCGTTTAGTATCGAGGTCTAAAATCGCTGCCACGAGAGAGTCAACTAATCAAATGAGTCCAACCATAACCTTAAGATTAACACTCTTTTCTGCAAAAAGGTCTTGGGATATTGTTAGATGCCACAATCCCAGCATGCATCAGCGGCCCCCGGGGAGGGATACTCACTTTTCAAACCTGGTCAGGATATCGGCGATGATGGTGCTGCCGCTGATGACTCGCTCCTGGTGGACATTCTGCTCGAACAGGGCGAAGGTGTTTCGGCTGTTCTGCAGGCCCAACTTCTCCGAGATCATCTTCACCAGCTGGGTAGGAGCACAGCACAGAGGGAGAACCATGGATGCGTGACGTGGAACGAGGAAAGCGGTGATCTTTGCGGCCCGGTGTGAGGTAGTAACTACAGAGAACCTTCCGGGGGCAGTTCATAGGGGAAGCAGGAGTATGAGTGAAAGGTCGAGTGAAGTCTCGTCGCATCATTCGGTCTGTCAGTCGCCCCGAGCCTTCTACTCAATTTTAGTTAGGATCTTAAACTGCAAGTTCGTTTATCTTGCATACTACTACACACCAGAGGTCTGATTTCAGCTACACACTCAATACTGCGACCTTCACCAACGCTGTCTCTTTGGAGCCTCTGACACCCCCAAGCCCTCACCTCGTCCGCTGTGGTGTGGGAGCTGATGGGCAGCCGGCAGGACCCCGGACCAGGATAGTGAACCAGACAGAGCATCTCCCGGCGAGCCATCAGCACCTGGATCTCCTCCCAGGACGGCACGCACTCGCGGCAGCGCGTCTTCTGCAATGCCTCCCAGATGAAGGACGCGTAGTTTTCCATCTCTGTGTTCGGATTCTGGTTCTGAACCCTGGGGCCGGGATTCGGGAAGGGACTGGTTAGGAGGTTATGGGGAGAACCTTACCAAAGCAGAGTCAAAGTATCTTTCATTATCAACTTCAGATACATGATGCATCATACGCAGAGCTGAAATAATGTTCTTGCTGGTCATAGTGCAAAGGAAAATAAATATAAATAGTGCGACACAAACATGAAACAGACATGACATTAAGACGATGCAGTTAACCACCTAATTGCCATGCAAATTGGTACAGAAGTGTGGCACTGAAGCCAAGTCTGCAACAAAAAATAACCTTAAGACAGAGTTGTGAATCCAGAGCTGTTGATCCTTATAATAGACCCAGACTTAGGCAAGGCAAGTTGATCTGTATAGCACAATTCAAAGTGCTTTACAGAGGCATAGGCTTCTGCTGGGGGGGTCAAACTATTCAGCAGATCGTGGGTTAACCAGTTGAACAAGGTAAATGAAAGTTAACCAAAACATTCTGAAATACCATGGAACCGAAGCCTTAAGTACAGATTATCAGCAGGCTGCTCCCTCAGACCACTATGACACTGAGGCTATTTACGCTCTTCACAGTAAAGGGGCAGGAAAGGGAGCTTCTGTGCATGTGGAGCCAAATGCTCCACATCACCGCTCGTTTCTGTGGAAGGACAGAGGAAATTCCACTCAGTGCATCTGTATTGTTTGCGCCGTGCGTCCGGCCTTGGGGCATATCTACCCGGACCCTCCCTCGCCCCCCCCAAGGGGGCCCGGCTCCAAACGGGAAGCAGTTTTGTGCCGGAGGTATAAGCGGCGCCCCCTGCTGTCCGGGTGCAGGGGTACAGGATGACTTTCACTCTGAGGTTAAGTAGCGGCGCTCCACCAAACTGAGGGGGGGGTTTCACACTTGGCTCCTCTTCTTCGCCCACCCTCTGCCCCGGGGGTCCACTGCCTTTCCTCCGCACAGCTGTGGGAGCAGAACAATCGCCTCTCTTTGGGCCCTTTGAGTCTCACAATGTCCGACATTCCATAGGCCGGCTTCTTTCCCTCCCAGGACTATAGACGGCGGCTCACGTGTATCTCATGGCACAGGGTGTGAACTTAAAGCAGGTCACCCCTTTTGTTTCGGGTCTTTGCCCGTGAAGCACACGCCGAGAAAGCGAGCCAGAGATGGGAGCGAGTGAAGCCTCACCGAATGACTACAGGGCCGGGCAGTCATGGGAGGTACCTCCCGATAAACTGATAGGAGGCAATTATAGCAGAGCTCCTCCTTATAGATTGTTCGGAGGCGGGTTACAAAAGCCTGGCCTTTTAGCCAACACGGCGCCCCCCGAGGGCACGGCGGGGTTAAAGCGGGGAGGGGAGGAGTCTGCCGCTCACCTCTTGAGGTGGAACCGCAGGTACGTCAGCACGGCTGGTCCCGGCAGGAAGGTGCAGCTCATGCAGGTCAGCAGCTGCCAGTAGCGCAGCTGGCGGGGCGCGCCGGCGCAGGGCGCCCCGCTGGTCTGCTTCACCAGCTGGCAGTAGACCTCGTCCCGCAGCGGCCGCAGGTCCAGGCACGTCTGCAGCACGCCCTGGATGAGAGGCACGGGCTCGGCCGCCGCCTCCAGCTGCTGAAGGGAGTTGAAGAGGCGCACGGCCTCGTCGCGCACCGTGGCGTAGCCCTTGCCGGTGTGTTCTGGAACGGCAAGGGCTCAGCTCAAAATTCATGCAATCTTACGCAATGCAGCAGCCTATTAATAATCCCGATCGATCGATAGATCGATAAAGACATGCCGACTGACAGAGAGATAGAGACGGACACTTTGTTAATCCTGAAGGAAATTGCAGATCAGACCGTTATCTTTCTACGTTAAGATCACAGAAGCAGCGAAGCGTGCTGGAGTTTTTTTTTTTTTTTCTTTCCTTTTATAATTATACATCCCGCTCTCGTTTAGCGCTGACAGCAATAAAGCGATGACCGATCTCATTCGGGTGTGGTGACCGCAGGAGCTGAGCGCCGAGTTAATTCTGTGGGGCACCAGAGAGCGCGAGCGCGGAAACTCAAGCCTCCGGTCACACGCGGGCCTCTCCCCGATCGGGACGCATTTAGCGGGCTGGCACGCGTCCCTCGATTTAGACACGGGCCCTGGTGGGCCAGCACCGCCGCGGGCGTCCTGGCGCGGCAATAGGGGAGCGCGCGCGTGAGGTCACGCCCGTGGAAATAGCCCGTGTGTATTCTGAGATGCCGGCGGTCGACTCACGGACGTGGTCCGAGCTGCCGTAGGGGAAGGGGAGCAGCGGGGCGTAGAGAGGACTCTGGGTGTAACTCAGGATGGGATTGTGCTTGTAAATGTGCTCCACCACCTCCGGGTTGGACCCGTTCTCCTGTATGGGCAGAGGGTTCGACGAGTCAAAGACAGAGTCAAAGGAAGGGGGGCAGAGCGTCCAACTTTCGGAGGAGTCGTACTTAGGAACATACTGCCATATATTAAACATTCAGGTTAAATACAGTGACACACTGATGCCCCCACCCCGCACCACCACCTCCGGTGATCGCCCGGACGTCAGACGGAGCCATTCCGAAGGGCCGCTCCTTTAAAAAGCCGAAGCTGTTCGCAGCGTTTAACCGCGACAGGAAGCGGCAAAGGACTGGCTGGGCTTCTGCGCCTTGGCACTGTCACCTGCTTCATCACGAGCCGCCGCCCGGCTGCACTATTACGTTACACCTTCGGCTGGTGAGACACGGCCGGCCAGGGCAGGAATTTAAATTCACGTCAGCTATTTCCTTACTCCGGCATGGGGGAAAGGCATTTGAGTTTGACATTAACCTTGGCCGCTGGGAGGAGGTGAGTGGCGTGCTTTAAATCGGCTTGCCAGCTCATCTCACTTCATATGTCAAAAGCCGGAAACGGGGCAAGAAATCTCCCTTTTTTTTGTTTTACCGATGAAACCGGCTTTTGATTCACCGCAGCCCAGTCCCAGTAGACAACATGTATGAGAGCTGGACTGCTGTGCTGGAGAGCACAGCACGCACAGGCTATAAGCCCACCTGTGCACTTCTGTGCCAGCAGATTTCATCCCCATTCATAATTACCCGCATATTTTGTGCCCTGTGTTGCTTGGTCCCCTGCGTCCCCGAGCAGGATGAGGAAGATGGCTGGCTGGCAACTCAGTTGTTCCCAAATCGCTGCATTAGTGTGTGCAGCCCCGATGAAAGGGAAGCTAACATGATTACACTTCATCACCCTGAAATAAATGTAGTGCTTCCCAAAATCTTAAATTCAATTTCCTTGATCCAGTACAATTCCCTTAGCAGAAGGGGGAAATTTGGGATACCATCCCTATGGCTCCTGAGGGCTGTTTTCTCTCACAGTTAACTCCCCTCACACACAATCTGGCAGCCCAACCTGACCGTCAGCCCCCACAGCCACAGGGATTTATGACTGCAAACCTGGCAGCCCAATCTAAGCATCAGCCCCCACAGCCACGGGGATTTCTGACTGCAAACCTGGCAGCCCAAATATAAGCATCAGCCCCCACAGCCACGGGGATTTCTGACTGCAAACCTGGCAGCCCAATCTAAGCACCAGCCCCCACAGCCACAGGGATTTCTGACTGCAAACCTGGCAGCCCAATCTGAGCGTCAGCCCCCATAGCCACGGGGATTTCTGACTGCAAACCTGGCAGCCCAGTCTTAGCACCAATATGGCTTCTGCATACAATAGAACCTTTCTGCTCAGAAGGTCTCGTTTCAGGCTCATCAAACCCAAGGCTTGGGGGGTGGGGGGGGGGACACTTGGGTTTGCCCTGCTTACGCACTGCTGGGTTACTTTAAATACCCTGTGGATCGTGTAAGCAAGACGCCTCGTTATAAAGGGGTTAAGCGGTGTGCCCTGGCTGAAGCCTCCAGTTGTGGAGATGCCACGCCCCCCCCCTCCACCGAATATGATCACACTTTAAAAATAGCGTGTGTCTGGCCCCCGCGGAGCCCAAAGCGTCCCTAGACGAGGCGCGTTTTCCCAGGGGCGGGTCGCGGCCACAGCAGCCACGCTGTGCAGCACCCTGATCTTCCAGAGCGACGGCGTGAGGTCATTCAGCGGGAAATGGCAAAGTGATGAGAAGCCTGAACTCGCGTTGGCTCTCACGGATGAGCTGGGAGGGTGGGGACATGCAGTTTCATATAACTGGGCTTGGTTGGGAAGGGGGGGCTCACCTCAATGTCCCTGATGAGAACCTGGGTGGGAGTTTCCACTGGGGCTTTGCTGTCGATGACCTTCTGAATGGCGCAAGCCCAGTGCACCGCCTCGTTAAAGTGCTTGGTGTAGAGCCGATAGCAGTGTTTACGCCCATAGACTGTGAAGCTCCAGTACCCTGTGGGGGGGGGGGGGGCAAGGCAAAGAGAGGAACAGGATCAGGACACAGTAAAGCTTGGTCCAACTCACAGACCTTGGACGAGAGTCCTTTACGCGTCAAGGAACGCTAATACACGACAAAATCTGAGTTTACAGATTCACTACTGGAGGAGCACCAGTCTTAAAATGTGGCCCAGGGCACCCTGGGCTCTGCTCCGGGATGGAAACGTGAGTCATGGCCAAGCTCCTGTCTGCACATGTGGCCTGTGGTTTCCTGGGCTGTCCCACTTGCTGCCGTCAGTTTTACGGGCAAACGTGGATCACCGGGGGCTGGAGGTGCCTTAAGCGGCAGCCACGCATAGTCAGGGGCTGACTTAGTAATGGAGAGATGAGGAGAGAACTGGGTGCAGGTGTGTGCACTTCGGGGGGGGGGGGGCTTTTGACAGAGACCTTCTTTCAAAGTGCTGAGACAAGGTTTCTCCAAACCACAAACCCTTACATTCCATGAATTCCTCCTAACCTGTTGCTCTTATGTCGCACTTCTGGCCCTGATTAGGTCTTATTTGTTAACGGTTATTGTGCAGCTCTTGCTCCAATGCAGCTCACACTGGAAGCTCAGCCTAGCTGCACTTACGCCTGTCGACTCCGTGAACGGCACGCGTGCTTGCGACGTACGATCTGCCGAGTGTCCGCTATGTATGTACGAGGAAGCATACATGCGGAAAGAGATGTAGCTGCTTGATGAGACGTCAAAATACTAAGAAAAAAAACTGATTTTACGAGGCTTTGAATTGTTAAAGTAAAGTATTGAGTGTTGGCACGTGCGGCTGCTGCTGCCTGATCTCGGTACAGCCAGCCTGCCGGGACAGAGTCACGCGCGTCTTTCACGCCCGGGGCCACTGAACAGAAGCCAGGATGCATGGAGGGCACGCTCACACGTATTGATTCGATCAGACAAAATCGATCATTACGAAATGAATATCATGATAATATGTGTAAACGGGGGATCCCCGTGAGGTCATCCTCATTCCACTGCTGACTTGTCAAGGAAACACGGTAGGAGCCAAACTGGCTTTCTGTGACACAAATAGGGTTGAGGTCACCGTTTCAGAAGTCCAAAGGAATTGGGCTTCCCCCATGTCCCTCCGGAGACCGGCCCACGTGCCCTCTACAATCCCGGCCCAAAGAAACGGCGCCGGGGAACATTCTGGACACGTGCGTCGGCGGCGCTCACCCGTTTCCTTGTACGTCTGCTTGTCGGGCCAGGCGACGGAGCAGAGGCTGGTGAGGACCAGGGTGCCGAGCCGGCGGGCGCCCTTCTCCGAGCTGCTGTAGCAGTCCAGCGAGTCGTGGGTCAGGACGAACCAGTGCCGCCGCTGCCTGATCCAACTCCCCGGTGCCTCCCGGTACAGCCAGCCTGCCGGGACACAGCCACACGCGTTGGTCACGCCCGGGGCCACTGTACAGAGGCCAGGATCCACGGAGAGCACGCTCACACGTATTCCGCCGTCTCGCTTGAAATTCAGCAAAACAAACTTCATTAAATGAATAATTTGGATCAACAGAGAACTAAAGAGCCTTTGTTCAATTAACTTTGAGTTCACAGTGTATATCTCAAGTTTAGAGCTCAACAATGGCAGATCCCTTACAGGAAATGCAGCTGGGCCTGTAATGTTTAGTTTCTGATAATAAAAAATGTAAATCACATCATACCCGATAAACACGATTCAGTTAGTCAAGTTTATCTATTACTAGCTCGCAAGAGTGGCTATGTTTGGTTTTGTGTCATAACATTTTAACATGACTGCTAAAAAGAAAAAAAAAAAAAAAAACTGAAATGTGGCGAGTGTGGCGAGTTCACTTTGATTAGTAGAAGTGTGATTACACGAGTGCAGGGATTTCAGGGCCATTTGCAAAAGGCCTGGCACTGTAATAAGGAACGCAGCAGATGCAAAGGTCATTACAACGCATGAGAGAGTGTTTAAAAATAATACCACCAGCATATAGGCAGGAGTGCCACTAATTACAGCTTTAAACCCCCAAAAAAACGCTGATTTAGCAGAAGGCCCTCATGTAACTTAACTTTAGTTAACACCACAACATTTATATTTGAGTCGGAGCAGCAGACTCTATAAACAATCCAATCCCGTCACCAACTATAGGAAAAAAAAACAGCATGATTCCAGCCATTTTACACGTAGTTTTCAATAATGCAGAAAAATCCCAGATCCAAGTTACAAAATAAATAACAAACAGAGCTGCTGCTACATCAGTTTATCGCTACATGTAACAAATGACCCCGATTCAGCATTTGCATGCTGAACGTTTCCCTTCGCCAGAGGGGAGAACAGCTGGGAAGCCAATTACAGCAAAAGGTCAAAGGTCACCGTGGCTGCTTGGGGATTGGCTGGCGCTGGGCCGGCGCTGTTCTGTCCGCCAGCACTAGTTACGCCTTTATGGGAAAAGCAATTGGCTGCATGAGAATGACTGCATGTGGGACCAGACATTGTGTCCTCTACTGTCAAATGTGTACAAGATTATAACCCAGGTTGAATAACAGAGGCAAGGGGGCAGTCTAATTTAGTCAATTAATCAATTATTAATCAATTATCTGTTGAACAGTAACTGTATTAGGTACTTCACAGTACATTCATAATAATTGCTTTACCATTATAGCATATTCCAACTAAACACAAATTTTAACATCACTAACATGTTTCGTTAAATGTTTAATCCCTGTTGTGCGATTGGTCCAATCAAGAGAGCAAACGACAAGTGAGCGAAACTAGCATCTAGGTCTACTGCTGCCAAACTCCAGTAACTAACGGTTCTGTCTCTGCTCTTCCTTGTTCAGGACTTACGAGGCATTACAGACAGCGTCTGTTTAGCACCGTCTGGGGACCGCAGAACCGAAGAACCGTAAGTGACAAAATATAGGCCTGCGAGTAACCAGAACGGCTGCTAGATTCTTACATCTACTTCAGTCTTTCGATGATAAGAAAGATCCTATTATTTCCACCACAGCTTGTTGGACATTTGAGTTATTTGGGTTCTGCAAAGACATAAACCTATGGCAGCCAAATCAGTATGAGCCTTTTAGAGACAGGAGTTGGTAAAGTTGGTGCCCCATGCCTGAACATAATCAGGAACATCACTGTATCCCTGAAACTGGTCAAGGGCAAGCAACATTAAAAATGCTGAATGTAATGTACAAATGGCCGACTTCCTTCCTAGTTCCAATAATCAAAGAACGATTGTTAGGCTTTTGCCCAGTGGGGCAGGCAAATCCTGTGATTAGGTGCTTAGCTTTTAAAAGCCTTCTTAAGGACCACTAACGCATCTCTGATGATTCTCAGTGAAATTGCTGATTCGATATTTTTTAATGTTTTCATCATTCAAGAGGCAGATACTCTCACGCACAACAGATAAGTGGTCATATATTGAAAATTCATCTGCGGCTGAAATCCGGCACTTAAGAGGAGGACCCCGGCTCATGATGCTCGAGCTCCGGGCCACGCGGCTGTGGATGTGGAGGCCCGGCGGAGCACGAGCTGAACTGAGCCAGGGCCGCGTCTTTGTCCATCGCTGTCGCGGCCGCTTGGCGTTAGTCGGCAGGTCAGCTCATTTCCTGCAGGGGCCTGGCCGGAAATCCCGTGAAAATCACCAGGTGGCCACAGAAAGGGATGGTGAAAATGATCCGGCAAAGTCACGGATCCCTCTCAGGAATACGATCAGTCGGATGCCCCCCCCCCCCCCGCGATTGATTTTAAAGCACAGGCTCGAAAGTTTTATCTCGCTTAGCGAAATATTATCTGTCTCTGAGTTTTTTTCAAGACGCTTTACCATCACTGAACAATGACCGAACGGCAAATGCCCTTAAAAATACAATATATTGATCTAAAAAAATGCACTCGATTAGGGGAGGGAATCTCAACGGCTGGTCTGGCAAACAAAGTCGATTTATAAGCAAGCATTTGGTGAAAGACGAAAGACTGAATGCTTATTTATAGCATTTTACTTGACGAATGATAACAGAAACGTGTAAATATAAAGTAGACAGAAATCGCATGGATGTGAATTTAACAAGTCAATGGATGAAATGTCTTGCACACAAGTGAAAGTAAAATGAAGGCCCTCAGCCATCTGTGTGTCTCATCAGATGACCTCATCTGTGTCATCTGTGTCACACTGGCATTGAACAATGGCATTAACGAGTAAAATGTTGCTTCTTTCCATTTTGGGAAGTGCTTGGGACACATCGTTCCTTCCAAGTGGTTTCTACGGGCATCAGTTACATAGATCCGCTTGCCGCTTACAGTAACGTTGTGAATCACATCCGTAAATACTGAAACATAAGGCCGCGGCAAATGACAGGAATCCTTAGTCTCAGTGTCCTAAAGCGAAACAATCTGCAAGTCATCTTCTTCCTTCCTTTATGTAAATTTAGCTGTATGTTTGGTGATAAATATTCCACTATGGCTGAGATGCACGTTAAATTGTGGGTGAGTGATACAGATGGATTCATACTTCTAATTTAACTGGTGATTATCTGGTTGTTTTGCTTGTCAGGACTGACTGAATGGAAATAACTTGTTTTAGCTTTGACAGGAAACACTTAGTGGCTCCTGACTCGAAACTCAGGGTTGGAGTTTTGCATTAAGTGTGGTGCTTTGATGGGATTTGAACCCATCACGTGTTTGCAGGCGTTTCTCAGTTCCGTTCACCAGGCAGCACAGTTCTCCTTTCGCTGCAAGCTTCAAAGATGATGTGAACTGGTGACATGTCTATTGTATGCGTTGCTTGTACGTCTGTGTGACTGTTTTGTGATGAACTGTTTCGTTCTACCCTAGTCTTGCTGGCTTTGGATCACTGAAACCTTAAATCAAGCTATTAAGCACAGATGGATAGACTAAGACTTTGAAACCTTTATCATATCTTTGAAGTACAAGGGAAAGATCTTTGAAAAACAGGAACAGTTGCAGGAAAGGAGAGTTGCCCGAGTAATCTTCAATATTTATATTATTTTTATCTGATTACACCATATGTGGCCTCTATAAAAAAAAGATTGATGTTTATCAAGGTAACTGTTGTGTAGGCAACCATTTTGGAGGGTTTCTGAATTGTAGAATCGGCTGAGGATGTTTGCAGGGTTTCTGTCGCTGCAGAGCTATGTCGTTGATAGCCATGAGAATTCTGTGGTTTCTTGATTTCACGTGTTAAAACTGGAACAGACTAAATGTAGGGTTTGTTTTCAAACATATAACAAAGTTGGGTGGAACTGGTAGAATAACAGGATTAACTGGTTGAGGTCTTCATGAGAAAATTACACACATGAATTTTTGGAACATTTTTCAAGTTTTTTTGGTAAATCTTTCTATGAATGCCATGCCTATGAGTAACTACGAACACATTCATAACATTAAAATGATTTACGAATGCATTATCAATATGGCAATGAATATTTAATGCTTTATTAATTCATATACCTACCATTTTAATGCATTATGAAGGTATCTATAATTATTATATAGATGACAGAATATTATAATGACAGAGAACAGCTTAAAGTGTTACTTTTTTTCCTATACAAATCTATCAGGTAGGCATCTTTCATATTCATATTCATATTTCATATTTTTGGGGTACAAAAAATGGGAAAATAAATGGGTGAATGAGCATGTGCAAGGTCACTGCTTTTTGACAGTTTTTCATTATTGCACTCGGTGTTAATTAATTGCACAGCCTTTAACAAGTCGTGTTTATGACAGTGGTAATCTGCGTTAGCAGACGAGGTTAACACTGCTGCCAGCTGCTCTTCCCCGAGGCTCGTGACAGAGGTAGACAGACCCCAGCTGCCTTGAGTGAGGGTCTGCAGGCTCTCTCTACCAACCGCCTGTGTCCCATCTTACTGCCCACTAATGCCTCCTGAGGGAGTCTGGGCCAGCGATTAATTTGTGACCTTTGACCCCAGCATACCCTCCCTGACATGAAACTCAACTTGTTTGCCCATTTCTGGAAATGCAGCTGCAAGTTGTGTTTTCTCCACTGTTTTTCCATGACTGGCCTTCTTCAAAACAGCCCCATACTGTAGGGGGGTTGTGTGTCCCCCAACGGCATTGCTTTCTTTCAACAGTCCATGCAAAAGTTATTTATCACCCTGGAAAACAAATGTATGTTCCCCAGAACTAGGATTAAACATACAGTATATTAATCATTATGATACAGCACATTCTGCATTTTACACGAAAGCAGTAGCACATCTTATTACACTGGACATCTTACTATATATAGCAAATGAAGTCTATTCGTCATGCTTTGGTTTAGCAAATTGCCCTTGGGATTTTGACAAATAGAAGATATGGAATTTTGAAGAGTCCTCTAGAACTTTAAAACTGAAATGCTACACACAAGGCAGCCACAAAAGTCATGCCAGTGTCCTTTTGGTCGCTTCTTTGGTTGAGGACAAACAAGGGAAACATAAGCATATAGAAGTATTTCCATTGAGCACTTATTAAAAGGTCAGGAAGGCATGTGGCTTTGCTACCCTGGGCTGCTCGTGTGAACAATGAAACTGCGGTGACGTTTACGAAACCGGCCCGCAGACAGATAGGCCATTAGATCATGCATTGATAACGTGCAGCAAGGCCGTAACTTTCAGAGCCGTTAGCGGACATTTGAATCAAGGAGACAGGTTGCCGACAAGTCTGTCCATCACAACGGCCACCCTCATGAAGAGTCTAGACATGGCTGGGGATGGAATGCACTCTCGTCCCCTATTGGACCACTTTTAGAGTCTGCTGCTGGCTAGCAACGGCCAGGCGAGACTCTGTGGGGTCTGTCACATTTAGCATTTGGGCAGCGGTCCAGAACCAGACATAACTCATTTGGAAGAGACGGGGCATTATAATCGTTAAATGGTAGCTAGTTGCTAAAGAACCAATGGAAATCTGACGTGTGGGGAAAAAAATCCACCTACGCAGCATTTACCTTACAGAAGAAAATATAGTATTATGTATTTTCTACAAAAAGAGTGGTTTACAGATTACACAATAGTAATATAAATGTAATATAAATATGATCATCATGAAATCAACAGTGAACAATTCATTATTTACACACAAACACATAAATGTTAATCAAATCACACACACACACACACAACCTGTACTCATCTCTCTGAGGGGCCCATCCATTTATTTCTATGAACAAAACCCTAATCCAAACAATGACAACCTTAACCCCTGCCAAGGCCTAACCTTAACCATAAGTAACCAAAACAAAATACAAGACATTTTTAGTTTTTTGATTGCAGTCACAGATTATTATAAAATTGAATTGCCCCTTGTGTTGACCGAAAAAAATGCACCCCACAATGTCAAAATAACAGCATTTTTTTGTCACATTGTGAAGACATTTGGTCCCCACAATGTAATGTATCCCTGGACCACACAAGCACACACACACAAGAATATGTAAAGATTTTATCTATATGGACCAAAGTATTTTAATAGTACATGAAAATAACGTGTCTTGTAACAAAGCGATGAACTGGCCATACCTTTGACAACCTGCTCCGGATCATTCTCCAGGCCCATCTTGCACTTCTCGATGATCAGACTTAACATCTCCTCTTGAACATCTGACCGGCTGTGAGAGGAGACACAAGTTTAATCCCCATGGGAACCCTCAACCTCTGATCTGACCCCCCCCCCCCCAATCAGACTCTGCTGGCCACTCACACAGAAAGTACTGTACACGCCTTGGCCCTGCTTTATCTGTTTGGCTGCCAATGGGTATGAACCTAAAATAACCGTGAAATGTAGATGCAGGACAACTACCCTCCAATGAACGCGCAAAGAAAACAGAGGGCATTTTCTGTCTTGTTTTGACTGCAAGAAAGAAAAAGAAAACACCCAGGTGAAAAGAATTCAGCAGTATGGAAATTTGTTTTCTCTTTATTATTATCAAGGAAAATCTCTCCGTAACATCAGAGAACGTTTTGAAATAATTTTAAACAGCACAGCTTTGTTGTTTTGGTTTCTTTCCCCTCTTTCAAGAGGCCATGCTGATGGTGAGGGCAGTGATACACTCTACGGGCTTTACAAGTTAACGGCAGACACCACAACGTCTGAAATCTAGACCAAACAACAGCCCATTGTGGCGCGGCGAACGATGCTGTCAGCTCCCCACGGAAACAATCTTGGGTTTGTGGCTCTTCACAAAGAAGAAAAAAGAAAAGAAAAAAAAGACAGAAACAAAGGAGGGACTTCATTCTACCCAACCTTACATTGGACATGTTTATCCTGACGAAGTAATCTTTTGATGCCGGTGGCCGGTGCTCCCTACTGTACTCCACGTTCCATTAGCATCCTTATGAAGGTAGCTGGTCATTTGCTTATATGATTATTTGTTTATCCACAGAGGTCATCTTCCCATCTAAACTACGCAGGCCTTCCACCAATTCCAGGAAACGAGGGCAAGCTTTCTGACCATCTCCACTGGCCACAGCTGTTTGAATTTACGTATTTACTCATCTGCTGCGCCCTGCGTTCGAGATGTCCCTCCCCGGGGAAGGTCAAGCCACGGGATATGGACAAGTAAACCAAGCCTATGCAGCCGGCTACTCAGATCCAGCCACTTCGGCTGAGCTCACGTTGTGTTTTCGTCCAGTCAATCGTCTCTCGTGCCATAGTATGGCACAGTACAGCGGTTATCCTGAAATTTGCAGCCTTTAATCCAAGAACATTATAGGCCTTAAGGCGGGACAGCTTCACATTATCGATGAATCCAGACCATTGAATAATTACAGCACGGCTAAGTGGTTGTAAAAAGGGTCTGAAGAACCAGCTGGCGTGTGTGTGTGTCTGTGTGTGTCTGTCTGTCTGTCTGTCTGTGTCTGTCTGTCTGTCTGTCTGTGTCTGTCTGTCTGTCTGTCTGTCTGTCTGTGTCTGTCTGTCTGTCTGTCTGTCTGTGTCTGTCTGTCTGTCTGTCTGTCTGTCTGTCTGTCTGTCTGTGTCTGTCTGTGTCTGTGTGCGTCTGTCTGTGTCTGTGTGCGTCTGTCTGTGTCTGTGTGCGTCTGTCTGTGTCTGTG
>JAODLC010000049.1:13537104-13547153 GCA_026781145.1 Hippopotamyrus pictus
GGGCGCGTGCTATTACTATCATAGGGGTAGGTACAGCACCCTCAAGCCCCCCCCCGTGCAGCCTCTGTCTATATATCCGTGATTTCTTTTTAATAATGTGGGTGTATGAAGCAATTATGGTAAATGGAACAATACCTAACTGTTACAAATACCTCCAGATCCCCCTCCACCCCACACATGCACACATAAAACCAGGGTGTACCGCAGCCCTAGGGCCTGTGTTGGGATAGGCTTCATGGATGGATGGATGTAGTAAAATTAGCTGAGCATGATGGCTTTGAGTTGATGTAATATGTTGATGACAGAGGGAACCTGGCTTGGTTGAAAGCTTTTTTGAAATTATATTTCTTATCATTTTCCAGTGCTAGCTAATCTAGTCTCCGTGGGCTACAATTTCCATTTGGATAATAATGTCAACTTTTGAATGATAAATGGATAAACCTAAATGGCTGTCTTGTGTATTCATTGAAGTGGGAATGGGTGGTTAAGAAATGGGTTTTACACTGGAGCACCGGAGAGGAACGGGAAGAATTAAAGGAGTACTGCATCGCAATGAGGTGCAACACAACTGCCTCTTTGTGATCTGGATCCAGGACGACACAAGTGGAAAAAAAAAATCCAAGATAAGTCAACAGGCCCTTTCATGGAGGTGTGTGGGGACTCTGCAGCGAAACCACCAGGCTCAGAGGTACTTTTGACGTAATGAACAATGTCTGCCAGGGATCATTTGCCAGAAATCTTTGGCCCTTTTCGCCCTTTCATTCCTGCTGTGATATAGTGAACAAAGTTCTATCAAGATCAACAGAGACTGTGCAGCACTGCTTTTTAAATAAAAACTCAAAAAAACCCAAGACGCATCTGCATTTCTTGTTCTGTCTCTCAATGCACTCATTTGATGGCTTAGCTAACATGACCGGCTTTCAGTAGGATTATCACAAAACCCTTCCTCCAAGTATTTGCTATAGAAGCAATGCAAAGGCAGTTAAAATTTTGGACCCCCACAATTCTGAGGTAAAAGATCCCTGTCCAAACAGACACACACTCAGCAGGGCTTCCCTGTTGACCCAGCTCTCTGCTATGTGTCCTGACATGTCCTGTCAGTGGTCATTGAATGTGTATCACCCCTCCTCCAACCATTTCCTATTCAGTTTGATGCAGGAAGCACTGGCCCCCATTTGCGTGCAGCTAGTGCTCATGTTTATAAATCCAGGATCTGTCTGTAAAGAACAACCGCATCAGTTCCACACAACTGGCCAATGAGGGAATTCTGAATTCCGTCTGCGATGGTTTGTCATTTTAACTGGCTTTTGTTTAACCGTCATTTGATCCAGTTGATAAGCCCTCTAAATCACAAAACCTTTCTCAAAAGCTTGTATCGTAGTTGTCGATTAGTCGTGTTTAGTTAAGTCCACTGACCGTTGAATGAACGTTTTTTGTTGTACCATGTATTCAACTTTTTTTTTTCTGCTCTGTTATTAAAAACAGACCTAGTTAAACCAAATTAGGAGATGTAATTACAGGTTTGGTAATGAAACTATCGCTAATATGTCCAAGAGACTGCCTTGCTCTGCGATCTAGTGGTTACCTTGATTTGTGGTGGTAGCAGTTAAGGGTCTGAGGTTTTCAGTGATGGAGTCTGGGTGGAGGCGGGGGTCGACTTGAGTTCCGGGAAGCTGCATTTTCTTTTTCGCAAAGACTCGGCCTTGCGTGCCTGGAATGTCCACGTTTTCCTTCCATTCCTCCTCTGGCGGCTTGCCTGTCATTGATTCACAGTTGAAGAGCCTTGTTTAAAATCAAGGCCACCCGGGCAGCAGGTGCGAATCCTGGCCGGGTCTTTGACCATAATCGGGATGGCTTCCACGTAGCTCCATGCCTGGAAGCGGGGAGCCAGAGCCTGTCAGAGCTGTTTGGTGTTAAATAGACAACAGAGCAAGATCTGAGTCATCCTGGTCTGTGCTAATGAGAACAACAGAAATCGGGAAAATGCTGCCAGATTTTAAATCAGCACTTAAATCAACGCTAAGTCATACAATTGTTTTGATTGCCAAGAATGAATCAGACTCGTTCAGAGTTTTTATAGCCAAGGGTAAGAAATAAAAGATGAACTGAAATATCCTGTTTAATACCCTTTGACCCTAAATAACTGTTTTTGATTCTCAGAATGTTCTACATTTCACAAGCGGGAAATTTGCAGTAAATTTCTGTAGTGAGAGAAAATATAATTATAAACCAATCTCTGGATGTTTTGCTTACTAATTCTCTCCAAGCGCAGTTCTTTCTTACTTTAGTTTAACAAAGAGCTTCCTGAAAATTAAAAAAAACACATCCAAATTCATATTAGCTGGAAGAACAGATGACCCCTTTCATCAGATTGTGTTCAAACGGTCTTCCATAATTACTAGAGGTCACATGAACTCAATAAACTGTCCACTATCCCTCTATTTACACTTTGACCAGTCGGGGTCTGATTATTTGACGTTGTCACTGTTTATTATTTAACCCAGACTAGTTTTGTTTAAATAATGAAAGATAAGTCAAGCAAAAAAAAGAAAACAGGCAAGAGTTTGAAATCCTTGGTTGTTGCTGTTTATTGCACCCTTGACCAGAAGTTTCAAAAGATGGATGGATGAATGGATGGATGATGGATAGATATTGTCTGCTCTCATAAGCCACCTCTCATAAGATGATACCCTACTGTACAGTACATAGTGTTTTTTGTACTGAGTATGTAAATGGATGTTAGTCTGTCTTACAATGTGTGTCTGATTATGAATGTTAATTTGTGTGCAAATGTGCACGCAAGGGATTGTTTATGAAGGCAATAATGTGTCTGTTTTTCCATGTCTAAGAGCGTCTTTAAAGATGTGTGTGTACGTGCAAGCGTGTGTTCAATGTGGCACGAGCTTATGAGCATACAGCATTTCACCCTTTCAGACGCATTAAGTTCCTCGATGGGAAGCAGATGGAGATCTCTTACTGCTGGGAACCTTCCTTTATGGGGCACTTGAGCCCCTGAAAAGGTCAGTGCTGTTGGAGTAGAGACTGTGTCATGATCCAGAGAATTCGAGTGACGTGACTGCCCTGATAAACGCCCAGGGTGCAGCGATTTTACAGTCACGGCAACTTGCTAATTACTTACAGCATATACCCTTTTTTTTCCATTTTCCATTTTCATCAAAATCTTTCCACTGGTTGAGGAGTGTGCAGAACCTAAGGACCTTAAGAGGATCGGGTCAAGAGATGTGCTGAGTATCCCTGACAGCTGGAATTTGGCGATGGACTTTCATTTCATTTAGTTTATTTAATTTCATTTCATTTTGTTTCATTTCATTTCATTTCATTTCATTGTATGTATGATCATATGAGTTTCCGGGCGCATCACCATAATGAGAATATCCAAATTGTTTTGTAATAGCTCGTTGTATTAAACCAACACTTTGAAAAATCAAGCCGTGCCTTTGTCTTTGTGGCCACTCTTTACCAGAATCTCCAGTTCTCCTCCCCCCCCCCATCTGACAGCAAAGAAAGGACATCAAGGATCAGGGTAAAGACTGGCCCATGACCTGCCTCCCCCTTCCCACACACACACCCCTGACAAGAATGGACGGCCCTTTTTGGTTGCCCTTGATTCAATTTTTAGGAATTGTTGACACACAACTTCAGCGCTTTTAATTAGTAATGGCTTGATTCACTTGGACAGCTGGTACATGCTGAATCTATGCCTGCTTTTCTCTTGGTTATAAGCTCGATTACACTGCTCATATCCCTATTTGCTGGTCGGACTGTGATGGCTGTATGTCTAACAAGGCCCTTGCTACACCAGCTACACTGACCACAGACTGCAGATATTTATCTATAATGACTGTTTAGCCTGAGGCTGTTTATACATGATGGCCATGTGCCAATGAAGGTCTTCATGTCATACTGGTACCACAAAGGCTAAACAGGCTCCCCCATTGGCACGGCTCCCAAGCAACACAATATAACAATCTATTGTTGATCTTACACTTTTTTGCCGTCACGTCAAGCTCTTCAACCAACCAGCAGGTGAAGCGGTGAGCTCAAAAGTAAAAAAAAAAAAAAAAAACAGTGTCTGGAACACTTTGAAATAGATTTTTTAAAAAGGTAAATTGATTTTATGAACCAGCAATAGGAATGAATATCCAAAAAAATACAGAAGCCGTGGAAGTGCTTTTTATAAACCATCCCGACATGAAAAAAATGTTCCTTGATAAAGAGGATAATAAGTTATACTCGTAGTGTAATGTACTCGTACTCGTACTCGTACTTGTTTACCATATACAGGAAATGAATATAGCAATCATTTTGAATAGAGTTTCTGGACTGGGAATTTCACTACATCAGTCTAATTAAAACTGTAAGTTTTGAAAGCCAGATATGCTGCCGGATAGGTTACATCATCCGAACGTTCCGGGGACCTACAGCTCTTTGCCCAAAAAGGAGAACTTAAAATTGAGGGACTTAATGGGTTTTTGGATTACTTTGCAGCAGTGCATTTCCTGAGCTGTCGCTTTTGTTCTCTCCTGGGCACAAGAAGCTGTAGGTCATACAGAAATGAAGAGGAAGGGTCACAGGTTCACAGCACTGCATGTGTAAGTGAGTAGTTGTGTGTGTGTGTGCGTGGGGGGGGGGGGGGCATCGATGAACAATGACCATCATTATCGTGTGCCTGAAATAGACTCTATTTGCTGTCCCTTCTCCCTGCCAGAGTCTCCTCTTTCTATCTGTTCAGCAGCCAGATTCATTCCGTGGTCCAGAACAATACAGAAGTAGACCCAGCACACAGAAACCTGTTGCAGATGCTATATTTCTGGAACGTGCATTCTACCCACACGAGCTGACAGATCAGGACCACACTTCTATATATGGTCACAGAGGCTAAAGTTCTGCAAGGGTGGAAGTGGTTACTATTTACAGATTTTTGCTCTTAAAGAGACGAAAAAAGATTTGCGTTCTGCAACTAGAAGGGTCTCGATTATGCAGAGCTTCTTAAGATTGCCTCTCTCGCTGTGTCTCTTTCTGTCCTGGGGTTTAGATGCACTTAATTTCTGCCACGGGGTGTCTATACATGATATGCCCCAAAGTATGAGTGTGCTTGCTTGAGGTTGTGGCCACAAGGCCTACAGAATGAAATCATGTCCCAAGATGAGGGGATTGAAGCAGGTTCCTCGGAAGAACTTGAATCGTCATGCTATGGTGTTTTACTAACATTGTTATGACAACGTGGAACAGTGAGGTCATATTATGAAAGAGGATCAGAGGGACAGAAGAAATAATTTAGTTCAGTGGGACCTAGACAGAATAACAAACCAGAGATATCAACAATGTTGCTCCTTCACTTTCAGCATTTTTGGGCTAAATTTGAAGTTGGACATCACTTTATGCCCATACATTAATCACACAACTGCATGAATAATTTTTCCAGTGCACTGACTTCATTATAT
This sequence comes from Hippopotamyrus pictus, assembly GCA_026781145.1. NCBI lineage: Eukaryota > Metazoa > Chordata > Actinopteri > Osteoglossiformes > Mormyridae > Hippopotamyrus > Hippopotamyrus pictus. The sequence continues at coordinate 13,542,570 of JAODLC010000049.1, forward strand.
TCAGATCGAATGGGTCTTTCTCTCTCATCTGCTCTATAATTTAATTTCATGTAATGTGAAGACACCGTTTAACAGGAGAATCCTTCAAACGCTGAACAACAAAGCAAACTGCGATCTTGTTTGTGAGATTCACTCTCAATATTAATTTTCATATTAATGCACACAACAAAACGAAGAAACACTTTATATTTAAGAGGGAAATCTGAAAGCTCTTTAACAAAGGCTGTTTTGCAAACTGCGCACAGATTAACTGTTTATAATCTGTTATAATTTTTAAAGCCCAACGAAAATAAGCTTCACACATCTCCAGGTCCAGACTTGGTGCTGTGAACATTAAAGCTTTTATCTGTCTTTGATACATTTCCACATAGTAGATCGACCAGTCGATGCGCTTGAAAATTTTTACTTTGGTTTGACCGTGAACCATGAGGGAAAGTGAGCATCTGTTGAACGATTATTCGTAGCTGACAGCTAGTATGACGGGGTAAGGAATAGGAAAGGAAGAGGAAAAGCCCCCCGCTGAACTTTTGACCCTCCCAATGTTGAGGTATTTATAGTCTCTGCTCAGGTCCAGCTCTCAGTATAGCATGTGGCCTGGAGGAGAAGGGAGCAGATTTACAGGCGAAAGCTTCTGCGTTTGACTGTAGTTCTGCTGTTTTTGGAAATGCGACGCGAAAAGCTATACCGAAGGTTTGCGGCACGAATGTCCGCAAATAATTTAAAAGTGATTTAATATGTTTATTATAACAAGGATCACATAGCGAGGAAATATGACTTGTAACTGCTTGGTTAGGTGATAGCGGGATATGGGATAAATCTGGCTATACTGAACGTGGCCAGGGCAAGAAATCATAACTTCGCGGGCAAGTGTACAAAGACGTAGAAGGTCGAATGTGAGACAGCATTTATCCATACCTCAGTTACATAATAGAGTATGCAGTGTAGCTTTTCTACTCATAGGCTATGCAGTCTTTAATTCTGATAAACGCCTGTTAATCACGGAAGCTCAGGATGCAAGTTTTCATGTAAGAGATTAACCCTCCATAGCTATGCCTTCCTTGATACACCCTCTTCTTTCTGCATCTGCGATGCTTTCTGGTGCTCCTTGGCTGGCTTTTCTTGTTTGTGGGGCAGAGCTGGGGTCTAGTCAGGGTGGGGAGGGTGGGGGTGGGGCAGGAGGGGGGGTGAATGTTCTCTTGGAGGTCTGAAGTAAGTTATGGTGCAGCATGGGAGAACAGCGTCGGACCAGTATTTAGTTTCCACTTGTACGTATACGAAGCAGACATAAGGCTCAATTTAGCACATTTAGATGATGGGAAAGCAAGATACTAGATTTTATGAGGCTGTCCACCTCAAAAACTCTTTAAAAAGTCAACCTAAATTTTGACAAAATAATGATTTTTGGCAAAATGCGATTGCGAACCTCTATTATGGTTATATGTTTTTAACATGTAGCGTGAGATGGAATCTTCCAGAATTCCACGCAGGCCTCTCCATATTCAACTGCCTCTCTCCAGTCATACCTCCAGCAACCGAACACTGGTTTATAACTCTCATAGACTGTCCTCCTTGGCTTCCCCCGAAAAAGAAACACGAAACTGAAGCCACGCGGCAGATATCTAAGTGAAAACCTTGGCTGCAAAAACAACATCCAGGAAGAGAGACTAAGTTATGGGAGAAGTGAGCAGAGCAGGGCTACAGGATGTTGGGTACAAGCCTGGATGAAACGTCGAGAGTAAAAAGGAAATGAACATGTCAGGCAGCTAAAGAATGGCTTCTTTGGCAATGTTTGGGATTAGCTATTTAGGAAGGAAAGAAGGAGATACGGTTTTATAGAATTAACGTAACTAAAAGGTTCTGTCTCCTAGCTATTTTTAGCTCTAAAATAGTGTGTAAATCTCTCCCTACAGTTTACCAGTGGATCTGGTTGCTTTCATGAGTGTATCTGACTGTATGCCAGCTGCTGCCTTGCCAATCGAACTTAGGGGCGGGGGGGTTGATTTGGCAACAGGAGTGGATCAGGTCAGGTGTCCAGGTTTAATAACCTTCGCCTTTTTTCTGATTTAGCCTGTCTTTTTGTTACGGAGTCGGGTTGCATGTGACCGTGACTGGCTTTTGTGTATTTAAAAGGCACACACCTGGAAGGAGATCAGGAGGGTAGGGCAGGGAACCAGAAACCTCCGCCTATTTTTAGCGCGCCCGCTGCTTGGAGGCACTCGGGCCCCCATCGGTCCATTCTCACACGTCGTACGTTTGCTCCGCGATTTGAGGCGAAACCCTTCGCTTTTCCGGCCTTGCGCCATCCATCAACGAGGCGGTCGCACTGCTTCTTCAGACTTCCACTGGGTTAGGCAGGCGTGCACCTGGCTGTTTGCAAGAGGCAGGCCTCTGCTAGATCAGACCGGGGATTCTTGGTACCTCCCCGGTGGGGTAATACCAGGAACAGCCTGGCTACCGTCCGACCCTCGCACCTTGCTCAGCATTACAATGCCGTCTGTCGCCGGCTGCCGATGGGTTTTCCACAGGGACCACAGTTATGGGAGAGTAGGAGGGGGACCTAGAGTCGAGGGGCCGGCGGTTCACGGTCTGGCTTTGAAAGGACAGGCTGTAAAATGTGCTGCTCAATGGAGCAGGGGAAGCGTCAATGGGAGCCATCAGCTAATTTTGGGGTATCCATGAAGCCACAGCCTGGGATCAGTACATGAAGGGCAGAAGTTGGGGACAGACTAAGGACTTACGGATAGAACCTGTTGGCCTAAGGGAAGATTCCTGCTGTAAGCACAAACCCCAGCTGGCCTGCTGTCAGTTGAGGGACTCTGCACATTTCGATGTGCATTTCCTGGCATGGTAGGTCAGCCCACCTTCCAAGAGGTGGACCACGGTCCAGCAGGACAGGTGTGTGCGTCAGGTTTCGGAAAGGTGTTCGGGGCTGTGACGAGCCCTGCCCGGACATATGGCCTCTCACCATAAACGCCCGCAATTAAACACGCAGAACCTGAATCCTGGTTACAGTTACAGTCGCAGTAAAGTGCCTAGCAACTGGCATTGTGATGTAACCCACATTATGATGTAACTCAGGTCTGTGGTTGAAACAGTGCGGGTTGAACATTACCTGGGGACACCACAGTGATGTAGACAGCTTTCCCTGGATGGGGGCGGCGGGTGGGAGAGCAATGAGTGCTTTGTGATTGCATTGTGCCGTTACAAAGTGGGACTGTTGGAAGAAGAACCTGCAAAGATGTGGTGGCAACGGAAGTATGTCTGAAACGTTTAAGGTCCATGTATGAGCCTGTGTGTGTTTGTGGGTATCAACTTCAATTTTGGAAAGGTCACATACTTCCCTCTTGCCCATCCCCCCCCCCGTTCCTTTCCATTGCTAGGCAACAAGACTTTTTCCAAGAGCAAAAATATGAAGGAAAGTAGATCTCAGTGTGGTGGTTTTCATTTCCCCGCGTCTTTGGGGCTGAATGCCCACGCTCAATCTGTCCCCGAACTGTCCGTAAATGTTACTCACAACCTTCGCCTCCCTCGATCAGAAGACAATGACCTAATTTTCTCTGGATGACCAGAAGAAGCTGAACGGGTCCTCAGTTCACAGATAGGTCTTCTTTGGGGAAATTAAATATAGATGGCAATGTCACATAGCTAAGAAAAGGATTTAAATATCTTGAAAATGTAGTCTTGACAGAATAAAGAAGCATTATTGCTGAAGACCCCAACAATGTTGATGTTTAACCACTTATGATGAGACTTTCAATCGAGCTGACATGAGGAAAAGGCCAAGCCAGCAATGCTGGGCCCGAGAACCTGACTGAGGCATGCTGGGATATCGGCAGCAGGGCCCTGTTGTCAGACGGACTCGGGGCTTTGTGGAATCGTAAGGAATCAGCTTGTGTGGAGGTAGGGGCACCGGAGAAAGGGGGGGGCTGTTCCACTGACAGTGAGGAGCAGAGTCTTGGAGATCTTGGGATGGGGCTGGATTTAATACAGAGACGCTCTGTGTCTGATGGGATCGTCAGGTTACCACACAGGAGAACACAAAGTGTACAAATCAAATACGCAATGATTCATTCCCAACTGGAGTTTCACTACCCCCTCACAGAATAGACTGTGGTTCCCGTTCACGTTCTGCCTGCATCCGTTCTAAACTCCTGCATAGGGACATGAGATTTTTGTTCTCTACCTGTGTTGCCAGGTAACCCAGGCCTGCATGGCCAGAAGCCTCCTACAGTTTGATACCTATGGTTAAGACCAGAGGTGGACAGTTCAGGTCCAGAAAGTAAAAAAAATCCAGACCAAGGTTTTGTTTCAACCAGTTGAGTATAAAGAGTCACAGTCACAGATACTCAGCTGGTTGGTTGAAACAAAATCTTGTCATTATTGCCCCTCTCCAAATATCAAGGATACATCACTTGCATCCTGATCGAACAATATCAGTCCCATGATTCACTGTGCCTCAAGTTCTTGGGAGGCAAGTTAGCAAGAGCGGTCTTGCCAGGACCACACGTACGAGACACCCAGGATCTCTTCTCCCACCTGCCTCCCCTTATGGGCCCATGTGACGATGAAAGAGTTTGGGGTCCT
>JAODLC010000049.1:13568546-13607364 GCA_026781145.1 Hippopotamyrus pictus
GTGTCACTGTCATAACGCGCAGAACACGGGATACAGAGGAGAAGTGTGCCAAAGATGTGAGTGTCACTGTCATAACGAGTAGAACACGGGATACAGAGGAGAAGTGTGCCAAAGATGTGAGTGTCACCCCCATTTCCGGGTCTTTGCTCCAAAGTGGCTTCGGCTGCTTAGAGCAGTGTGGCCCACAACCACGGAGACCCACAGTCAGTTCACATTTTTGCTCCCTCCCAGCATCCCAGGGGGTTATAATTCTTGAATAATCTGTCATGTTAAGACTGGGAAAGTGTAATCTTCCAAGTTTGTAAGGCAAAGGCACAAAAAGATTGAAATAATGAACATGTTTACGTATACGGTCTATAGCAAACCACTTTGTTCGGGATGTTACACACTCAGAAGATATGTTAGTTTAAATAAGTTCATGACTGACAGATTACTGGTTAGGAACTCGGTAAATGTAGTGTAAAGCCATTTCATTTTCCCTACGTGTTCTTGCCTTTGTAGCATTCTATTATAATAAAGTGATAGTAGCATGCTAATGGATTAGCACTGAATTTTGCTCCACAGCGTGTCACCGCACAGGGTATATTCAGCTTGATATGTGACATCATCAGTTAAACTTGCTGAGGCCTCTCTACCGAATCCTCGGCCAGATATTTTTCATAAAATGTTTTATTTTGTGTGCGTTAGAGTGTCTCATGGCTCTCTGCGGTGGTTTGAATTCATTTCCAGTTAAATTAATGTCTGAGGACATAAAGAAGTCATTCAGATTTTTTCTCCTTCTGTTGACAGCGGTCTACAGAGAGTCTTGTGAGGCGTACCGACTCAATGGAAAGTACTATTCAGGCAATTACACCATCGACCCTGACCTTAGCGGACCACTGAAACCTTTTTCTGTTCAGTGCATTATGAAAGGTAGCCTTTTCTTTCTTTGTTCTGTTTGTTAGGGTTTGTATAGCGATACATTTTGAAGCAAGACAGAATATGAATTTTTGCGGGGCTAATGTCAAACATTAAGCATTGCTATAATGTCAGGTAGCATGAAAAGCAAGTAAATATATGCTGGTCTCCATAGTAACTAGCAATAAATAAAAACCTACAGTATACTCCAAACTCTGGATCTAAAGTAGGAATATACAGTTTTGGAAAAAATTAAGAGACACCTCCATATTTTTTTTAAATCTGAATTTTTAAACTCTGGTTTAATCCTGGTTCTGCTGGAAGAAGGCTACACTGAGCAGCAGGTTGCGTCCAGTTTGTAAGACAGCAGCAGACAAGAATAAGGTGAAGTAGGAGACACCCGGAACGACCAGGAACCAGCCAGGTAGAGGGAGGAAGCAACTTCCTAATGCCAGAGATGACTGTCAACTTCCGAAAGTTTCTCATGAATTGGAGGATGACCTCAAGTGACGTTCAGTACACTGCTAGGACGGTTCGTATCAGGCTCCTAGAAGCAAGGAAGAGGCCCTTCATCAATGAGAAACAGGGAAGAACCAGGCTGCAGTTTGCAAAAGCAAATATATTATTCACAGATGCACATAAAATGAGAAACGAATGAAACAATCTATTGTGCTGTGGTCTCTTAATTCTTTCCAGAGCTGTATATAACCCCAATTGGTCTTTAGCTTTAATTCAATATAAGGGTGAGTTAAACGAAATGAGCGTCTTGTGATGCTTTGAAAGATGTGGCCCATTAGAGCTGAAACGGAGAACCTCTGTGTCTTTTCATTGCCCTTCCACAGCCGACAAAACCTGGACGGTGGTAAGGCACAACCGGATAGACAGTACCAAGGTTACAGGCAGCACAGTGCAACAGCCTTACTTGGGGGATGTCCAGTACTACAATGCCTCATGGGATGAGGTCACGGCCCTGGCCAACACCTCGGAATACTGCGAGCAGTGGATCGAATACTCCTGCTACAAGTCACGCCTTCTCAACACGCCCAGTTGAGTCTTCCGGCTGTTGACGCCAGTGTGGCTGTTGTCGAGCCAAAAGCCCTGCGGCATCAGGCGCCGATTCAGCACCGATGGCAAGATATTTGTTCGTCTGGGCTCTGCTCCAGAAATAACTGGAGCCACCGCAATTTAATCAACTTAAGCTGATTAAGTGTTGATCTCCTATTATGTAATCTGCCTTGCAGAGGTAATTTAGCCTAGGGGAAGATATGTAGGATTTCATAAGACTTTTGTTGAGGGCCAGCATGGTGGCAGGATAGCTGTGTTGCCTTACATCTACAGCTTTAGGGCTTTAAGTGGTTTAAGGGGTTTTGCTCTGTGTGTGTGTGTGGAGTTTGCAAGGTCTCCCCTTGTATAGGTTATCTCTGGGTACACCGGTTTCCTCCACTAAATTGCCCATAGCGTGTATCATGGACTGGCATCCCAGATCCAGGCCTCCCATAAATCTGTCCAGGATAAGTAGTTAGAAGACGGATTTTTGTTATCATACAGTTTTTCAGGTAAAATTTTTAATACTAATATGCTAAAATCACATCCTCTAATGCAGTGTTTCTCAACCCAGTCCTCAGGACCCACAGATAGTCCATGTTTTTGCTCCCTCTCAGCTCCCAGAGCAAAAATGTTGACTGTCTGATAGGGAACTTGGACTGTGTCTCCCTGAGGACTGGATTGGGAAACACTGCTCTAATTCAAAACTCATTCTCCCTGTCAGATGGAAGACCGTATAGTTACTGGGTAGGCCGCCACGGTGAGAGTCAGGATTACTGGGGCGGTTCATTCCCAGGTGTCCAGAGATGTGCCTGTGCCATCAATAGGACCTGTACAGACAGCAGGTTCTCCTGTAACTGTGATGCAGATTACCGCCAATGGTAAGACAACCATTTGTCCATTGCTAGTGTGGCTACACTCTTGCATTTGGTTGATTTCCCTACTTAGGACCCCATGCTCTTGAGTGGAACCACAGCTTGAGTATGCTTTGAAATAGGTACGCAGACAAGGGATGGCTGAACTACAGGGACCACTTGCCAGTTAGAAGAATTGTCATCGGGGACACCAACCGGACTGGGTCAGAAGTTTATTTTAGCCTTGGGTCTCTACGCTGTCATGGAGACCGTAAGTGACGTCCCTCGCAATGCTGTTTTAGGTATGAACCGGTGGATAAGGACTATGGGCTACAAATGACTATCGGAAAATGACTTATGTGAAATCGATTTGTCTGCTTGTCTGAAGAAAACATATTTTGGAGAGATGGAGATGTTTTTCGCTGAGAAAGCAGTTACAGAACACCATTGTATGGTTGGACTTCTAGGATACGCGTGGATATCTACACAGAAAAATGCCCTGACCTAGAATTATGCATCAAGTTACATTTTCTTGAACATGATAGTTTTCCAATTCTATGCTACAGGAAATACCTGGAACACGGTGGCATTCACAAAGCCCACCTACATCAAGTTCCCCACCTTCAGACCAGGCACAACTGCTGACATCAGCTTTTACTTTAAGACAACCGCTGACCATGGCGTCTTCCTAGAGAACTCGGATGACCACCATCGCTGCTTCATCCGAGTAGAACTCAACTGTAAGTCTGATCCCCCCTCCAGCATTTTAGGCATGATATTTTGTATTGTATTTTTTTGGCTTTATTTTAGTATACAGTTTTTAGTATGCACTGAAAATACTGAACTGTGTACATAAAAAGGCTAGGTCAGAGCCTATTTCTGGTAGCTAGTTTATCTGTCTCTCTCCGGACCCATGCCCTGATTGTGTCACCCTCCTAGCCACCAACAACCTGCTGTTTGTCTTCATGGTGGGGGACGGCATCATCAACGTCACGTTGCGCTCCCCCATGGCCCTTAACGATGATGAGTGGCATTACGTCGAGGCCGAGATCAACGTGAAGCTAGCCCGCCTTAAAGTGGACGACCAACCCTGGGCTATACGTCGATTCCCAGGACAGACCTACGTCACCATGAAGTTCACCCAGCCGCTCCTTGTTGGTGTGTGTTTTAGGCCGTAGTGATTAATTCACTATAAATATGGCAGCAATTTACATGACCTTAAGCGGCTATGTAGAAGTATAGCTAAAAGTCTCCTAGATACACCAAGTGAAACTTCAGCAGCTAGCTCCATAAATATGCTAACGAATAGAACATGCGGCTAAATATAGAGAATAATCACTATATAGAGTAGAATTCTGAATGTGGTTGTAGTTAGCAGTGTTGGACATTTCAGGTCCAGAAGCTACAAATCCAGGTTAGGATTCTGTTTCTACCAACTAGTTGAGTAGAAAGAGTCAATCATAGAGTACTCACCTGGTTGATAGACACAAAATCTTGGTCTGGATTTGTAGCTTCTGGACCTGAAATGCTCAACAATGATAGTTCGAAAATTTCATGTTTGCTCGCTTCAGGTGCTGCAAAGGACAAGCTGAGGGCCTACCTGGGCTGTATCCGAGGCTTGCGCATGAATGGTGTGCCCCTTGACCTGGAAGGCAAAGTGAACGAGGAGGAAGGCATCAGGAAGAACTGCACTGGAGGGTGTCTCGACCCAGCGATACTGTGCCGTAACGGTGGCCGCTGCATGGAGAGTTATGCTTCCTACTACTGTGACTGCAACAACACTGCCTTTGAGGGCTACTACTGCCACGAAGGTGGTTCAACACAGCAAGCTCTTTACCGACTAATGCACTGAACCATATATTCTGCTTACAATATTTACCGGCACTTTCTGGAGGTTCTTTTGATAGTCACACCAGGGAATGACTAATAGCACACTGGTTAACACTGTAATCTCATACCCCTGGGGTTGGGGGAAGAGTTGCTAAGCTTAAATTTGTGATTTAACTGTCTGTTTTTACTGACATGCCATGCTTTCTACTGACACTATATTTTTACTTTTAGCAAGCTTTAAAATGGATTTACAGGCAGGGTGAATTCAATGTCTTTTTTTTTACAGGCTGCTCGTAAATTTATAAATGGTTGTCAGTCCTGGTTGGGAGTTTGAATCCCACCCATGGGTCTGCTTATGGAGTTTGCATGTTCTTTGCACGTGTTTTCAACACTCTAGGTTCCTCTCACAGTTAGGTGCATTTGTGGCCCTTAAATTAGCCTATCTTGTGTGTGGACTGGACTGGACTGGACTGGACTGGACTGGAATCCCATCCGTGGAGTGGATAAGCTTCAGGCTCACTAGAACCATGTCTTGGATAAACAGTTACTGACGATGGATGGATAATTACACTGTTAGTTAACAGCATGCCAAAACACACTATCTCATCTGACATGCAGTCATTTGTTGTTGATCATTGTCTTCATCATTCTAAGATATCGGAGGCTACTTTGAGGCTGGCGCTTGGCTACGATACAGCATCCGAAATGAGGCGATCTCCGACGAGGCTCTCTGGGCTAACTGGCTTGATCCCCACAACTTCAGCTTGGGATACAACCAGACCAGCGACGAGATCGAGTTCAGCTTCAGTACAACCCAGGCACCTGCTGTTCTGATCTACATCAGCTCTTTCATGAAGGACTACATTGCTGTTATCCTCAAGACTGACGGTATGGACAGGCTGGGGCCAGCGAGGAGTACGAATGGTAACATGACCAATTCAGACATACCTAGCTGCTCTCCTCTATAGCCATCTGTGTCTCTAGCTCCTTATATATTTTTATTTCAAGCTGTGTGGATTTAGGGAGGTTGTGGCTACAGTAAAATTCACCATACTGTGATATCAGCTACTAAGACATTTGACCTCCTCGCTTCAACAATCTTTATTGAAACATCTACCGAGATCGGTAAAGATTCAATGGGAGTCAGCTGGTCAGAATAAAGTTCCTAAAAGTTAATTTAACTCAGAACCACTTATAGGTCACATGGAAGACAGAAATAAATAGCTAGGATGTGGAATGATAATTTCTTTTACCAGTGAGTGGTGATGGTAAGTTGGAGTGGATCCTTGTTTGAATTTCATGAGGCAGTCAGTGTATGTGAGGACGCTGTAATGATCTTTTGATTCTTGGCAGGGGCACTAGCTCTCGATGCCTCTGATTACAGCCTCCTTTCTGGGTCCCTTGGCCAGTTTCACTATCTCTTTCACTTTGTTTCCCAAGGAGCGGGATTTGTTAAGCAGGCCAGTCACAAACCCGAGTCTGACACACTGCAAGGTCTTTATGCTGCCTCACCCAGAGACCCAGGTTACGCTCAGCTGAGCCAGAATAACCGTAGGTCTTCTTCTGTATGCTTAGACAGGCTATGAAGTCAGGGCTAGAACCAGGGGCGCCATTAGGCCTATTTTAGGGGAGCTGCTTTAGCCCCCCTAAAATGTTTCTCAGCCTCTCCAAATATATGTGTATTTGTTGGCTTACATCATGAATAATCTGCCATAACCCCACCCCCCGTAAAGACTCAGCCCCCCGATCCATTTATCTCTAACTACACCTCTGGCAAGAACTGTCATCAGTGTGCTGCCCAATCACCTGCTGAATAAATATTTTGGTCAAAGCCATGAACACTGAAGAGATTCCACTTTAAAAATAGCATTTGGATATGCTCCCAGTTACAGGAGCCAAGGTGACTTCAGAGGTAAACATCTTCCCGTCTGGGTGCCGCTTAACCTTGCTTACTTGTCATTCATCCCTCTCCAGGCAGCCTGCAGCTGCGGTATCGGCTTGGCTTGATCACCCACAAGTTCCAGCTGTCCTACCTCAACCTGGCCGACGGGTTTCCACACTTCGTCAACATCACCAGGCACAACCGAACCATACGGATGCAGGTGCGACACGTCGCTTTGCTTAAAACATGAATATGTACCGAAGAAGCTTTTCGTAATTCTGTTGGTTTCATGATTTCTAAATTGCCTAAAGTGTGCAGTCGTATGTCTGTATGTGTGTTCCCTGCAATTGTACCTGCATCCTATCTAGGCCGTCCCTTGTGTTGTATCCTGTACTTCCTGAAATAAGTTTCAGGTCACATGACCTTATACTAGATAAGCAGCATGGAATATGAATGGATGGATGGATGGAATATCCATAAAAACTATTATGTATTTTGTACAGCATATGTGGAAATGTTCTGTCTCTTCTCCTGACTATCTCCACAAACGCAGTTTGTCACCCCTTACTTCTAATATCGTCACGACTGTTTCCTGTCTATGAAAAGATGAAAACTGTTAAGAATGTCAGAACCCACCAAAGATCTCTAATATGGCTTTCTAGAAATTAGTCAGCAGGCTCTGCAAACGGATCCACTTTACCACTTGACCACATGTTGTTAGTTCATGGTTCCACCATGTGAACTGGTGTACTCTACACAGGTCGATTATTCAGATTCCATTTGGGTGAAGATCCCCCCTTTGCAGGACTATTGGTTCGATTCTCCCAAGGCCGTGTTCTTAGGACGGGTGATGGGTAAGTTTTGTCTCTGTAATCAGCTGTAGTGAAGGACATCTGAAGAAACTTTCAGTAACCTCAAAGCACCTTCTACCTTCTATCATTTATGATTTCTGTAGTTCCCTCTCAAGAGTAAAGATGACTGATATTTGAAAAATTCTTGTATGGCTTTTTATTGGAAGTGGTCTTTGAATGGCATCTTTTTTATATTGCTGCAGAGATGGGGGAGATCGATTATGAGATCCAGAGGCACAACAGTCCTGGGTTTGTGGGCTGTTTGTCGGGGGTACGATACGACATCTATGCCCCTCTAAAGACCTACTTCCGGCCTAATGAGACAGACCCTCCAGTGACCGTCCAGGGCTTTGTGGTAGAGTCAAATTGTGGGGCCTACCCCTCGGTTATGGGTGATGTACCCCTGGAAGCAGATCCATGGTTTACAGGTTTTGGTGAGTCCACGCCTCATTCCTGTTGATGGCACATGTGCTTTTCAAAACTAGCTTTGTGTCTGTGGGGTAATTCAGAAGACTGAAATGCATGTTAAACGATGCAGTGTCACATGAACAATCAGAAACATATCTCAATCAAAAAAACGTTAATGAGAACCGGAATATGTCTCTAGTATGGGATTTCAGAAGCCCTGATAACGCTATCCTATCAATTTACCAGTGCAAAGGAAGTATTTCCCCACATCACACTCATAGTGGATTCCTGTTGTTTGCACCCTTTTCCATGAACCTGCAGGATTCATATAACCTGTTTAGATTTTATACCTACAGCACCGTTTCTGGTCATTGTCACTACAGAATTCGTCTACATTCACGATGATCTGCCCAGTCCCCCAGTCTTGGCATGTAAGTCCTGCTGATCGTGTGCAAGTTTATTGGTCAATGTTTGTGTACATAAAATCACATCACCAGGCCCAAAATGCAGCATTACTGTGGACTGAAAATGCGCGATATTCAAAAGAATGCAATCAAAATTTGTAAAATTTCAGGTCCTACACCTGTATTGCTATGGAAACAATCGGAGATCAAACACTAAAAATAACTGACCAGCTACAAACAGAATGCTGTTTTTCCTCTTTCAGTCCTCATCCTCATCCTGCTGGTGTTGGTGTTTGGGGGACTGTACGCTCTCTACTTGTACCTGTACCGCTACAAAGGGAGTTACCACACCAACGAGCCCAAGAGCGTGGGCTCTCCGGGCAGCTCCCGGGCCCTGACGGAGTCCAGCCGCAGGCGGAGGAGCTTGGCCGAGATACAGGAGGAGCCGACGAGCGAATAACGTCCGGGGGTGGAGTAAGTGTGTGACAACAGCTGCTAAGCCTCTTCGAATTTTCTAGTCCATCGTTGCCCATCTAAAAATATTTATTTCATCTTTGTGAATGTGTGTACTTTTTTTTCTCCCATGTTGTGTGTGAGGAACAAAAACAGAACTACAGTGTATAATGCACATACCTAACACTGTTTGAAATATATCTAATATATTATATATTTGATTCACTCATAACCCCACTTTAATCACATACCAGTTTAGCCCAGATTTTAAGGGTTGACTGTCTGAAGTGCCTGAAACATTTCAAGCTTTTCCTTTAACGGTTCGGTTCTTCTCATTCGTTGCTAACTGGACTGTCATAACAAGTCCAATTATTAGTAAGCATATATCTATAACATAGCCAGTACTATAGACAAATGGTTACAATTACAGTATGCTGTGCTACAAAGCTATTCATATTTAAACTTCGGGCTACAGCCTTGAGCTATTCAGATGTACCCGAAAACCTATAGGGTATCTCTTCTTTGTGATAACAATGAACCGATTGCTTATGTTTGTGGTTTTTATCAATCCTGTAGTGCTCAGTTGAAATGGTGCTCTTGTACATTTAGAATGAAAGACAGCTTTCTAGCCATTAGCATTGCATTATGGGAAATTTCACGTTTCCCACCTCAGTCACCGTGCAGTAAATAGACGTATCTATAGGAAGTCCTCGAATAAAGTCTAGTATGAATAAAGAGAGCTGAATAGGTCTTTAGGCTAATGCACTTGTTATAGGCTTGTATACTTGCATCAGTGTTGTTGGTTTTAAGTGTGGTTGATGTAGGTCTTTCGTCGGCCATGAAAAGGTTGGTTGCCCCTTTATTTCAGTTGGCGTTAGTCAACAGGCAACACGATCCTTGTTTTCTGCTGAGATACGTAGTCAACGAGCTTTAAATGCTAACTACACGAAAATCAATGTCACAGGGTATATCTCACCGCTGGGAGAGGTCTGATCAGATCCTTGTGAAAAGCAAACCACAGTAGGTACACACTGTAGTCCAGGTCTCATTTTAAAAGACTGTGATCTGAGCAATAGGATCTGTGACATGCAAAAAGTTCATTTTTTACCACCTTTGCAGTATCGAGGGGTTGATTTGTTCTTATAAGTAAAAAAAATTACTTTGCCATCCACTGGAGAATTCAATAATTTGGTTAGGCAGCCTGGATGTGTCATGGATGTTTTATTGTGTTCCAAAATGGGTGGCAAATGGTAAATTACCTGTCGCTCTTGTGCCCCAGGGTTGGTTCCATCACTGTTTTATATAGAGTCAGTCCGGTCCTCAGGGACCCACAGATGGTCCATCCCGGTCCATCCAGCTCCTGGTAGGATGCAAAAATGTGGACTGTCTGGCAGGGAGCTCGGAGGGAGAAAAAACATGGACCGACTGTGGGTCCCTGAGGATCGGATTGGGAAACACTGACGTAGAGAATAAAGTCCCACTCATAGAAATTTGCAGCTCAGTGTTTATTAAAAGAAATGCAAATATTCTCCAGGGACACCATGAATCAAAGTCAGTGATATATCTTCAGTTCAATAGAGCACATGGAGTAGAGTTTTGTCATACTTTTCAAGCAATTGCTCTTTTACTCCACAGGGAGAAACCAAACAATTTTGGGCTTATTTTAATTTTAATTAGTTTTATTTTATTACTGTAAAATCATGCATCAGCTGATCAACATGCAGCCGGTATCTGCTCATGTTGCATAAAGGGCACAATGGCGGAGTCACCAGCAATATTACAGCGGAGCGAGAGTTTATGAGAACATACGTAGGAATTAGCAGTAGGAAATGTGTACTGGAGAATGAGAATTTTACTGAGGGCAGAAGGAAAAAGACTGGTTCAGAGAGGTAACCAATCAGATTGTAGAGGAGGTTGGTCCAAGCAACTAGAGCAGGCAGGACCTTTGATTGGTTGTTGGCACTTCCATTAGTTGCTAGGACCCACCTCCTCTATAGTCTGATTGGTTATCTCTCTGAACCAATCATTTTTCCTTTTGCCCTCAGAACATGTTTGTTTAAGTGAAACTCCCATGAACGGCAATGAGTGATGCCTTGGTCACAGCAACCCAGTGGTATCTGGATTGGACAGACATTGATTATGATCTTTAAGGATTCCTTGTTCTGCGTTGCGAATGTAGATGCATTCAGTGGTTCATTGTTTGCTGTAGCAAAGGGGATATAACAATTGCTGCCGTCTGACAGCAGAGAGAGTGCTGGGACTTAGACAATGTCAACACGCCATTCCCTTGGAAACCAGAAGCGTTGGCTTTCCACTAAGCACATTTGCAGAATTATTTTTCACAGCAAGCCCCAAGAATGTTAGAAGCGTTATGCAAGATGAGCAAAATATATGAAAAATAACACTGGTAATTAGCAGCATTTTAAGCTCTAATTAATTGCGAGCCCAGCTGGCAGTCAGAGAACTGTCTTAGGGTCGCCAAGACTCGAAATCCATAATTGGATGGCACTTTACATGCTAATTAGGTATTTGTAAGGGTTGTCAGAAAAAAATAACTGAGAGGAATTGAGAACAGAAAGGAATAAATAATAATAGAGTTTGCTGTAAGATATTGGCATTCAGACTGGAGTCATGCGTGAAAGCGATGAGAAGACTGCAAAGCACCAGAATATCACACCTGCCCTCATACAAATGACATGAACCATTTATGTGACGGTTACGGTTGTTTCCTGACTTATTTAATAATTCCAAAAAACATTCCACATTGTTAGAAATGGTTGTGCATTTTACTCATTTTATGCATCCGAATTTTGAAAATGACTGTTAATCCGACATAGAAATATGTGATTAGATTGTGCATTGACTGTGGGAATGCTGTGTATGCCAGAAACTGCTTGTCACACAGTTGTGACATGCAGCCTCATATATATAAAAGAATTATTGGCATTTATTCACACTTATTTGTTATCATTCAAGGTCTTTATTTGCCGTGTATTTCTTTTGAATTACTTTTGAATTTTTGTGCTATTTTTCTCTGTAAATTCAAACAAATCATTTTCATAATTATTTGTGATGGTAACTATAGCTTGCAGGTCCTGCTGTGATAAATGATGTGGTCTTGTAGCTATGATTGCTGGCTCTCACCTTAAGAGAGGATAATATTTAACTGTATGAATATTTAAAAACAGTTTTGGATAAACCTGTAATAGCAACTCTTCTTGGGGAACCACAGTTTCAAACATTACTTTTGGTGTTCAGGTAGCTATGAATAAGTCAAAATTATGCAAAAATTGCTTTAAAATTGTGTTCAATAGTCAAGCATGCAACAATAATAATATTACTTATTTATTTTGTCACAGTCACTTAAGGATAATTAATGGATTACTGCTTATTACTCACTTCTCATTATTTAGGATCGACCCATTCTTGTCTCTTTTGATATTTCTTTATTGTATGTTGATGTGGAAAATGTTGACACATTGTCTGCATTGAACAATGAGCTATTGTGTTATGGTGCTTGACTCCTACAGCATTCAAATTTTAAGCATAATCGCGTCATCAGCACAAACCCCAAGACCCTTATATACTGTCAGTGTATAAAGGCTGTTTGCTTACTCCCACCGTCAGAGCAGTAAAAACAAATCACTGTTGGATTCAAAATGAAAGTTATTTTTGTATTACGCAAAAGGATATATATTTTGAAGATAACTTTAAGGGATATATTTTTGAGGATGTGCATGGAAAAACCGAAATCCAGGTTGTTGTCAATTTTATTCTCATTCTTAACAATGTCTCATTTAGATTGCCTAGGTAAAATGACTGTTACTTACTGGCAGAATTTAGAAACATTTTCTGGTTTGGAGAACTTAGCAAGATGTAAGGCTAAAGGCTAAATGAGAAAGACATGCCGCATTACGTTGAAATGAAAAGGGGGGAAAAGCTACTAACCATGCAGATGTACTGAAATCCTATCCGTGTGTCTATCTTATGTACTCTGTCACTCGCAGCTAATGGTCAATTAACACAATGCTGACGCATACAACAGACATGGGACAGGCTGCGGGGCTGCTGCATAATCGCATCACTTCCTGTGCTTGTGTGGCGGTGTCTGTTGGTGTCTGTACACCGCCTTTACCGAAAAGAACCGATATTTGGACTTAAGAAGTGCATTTGCACAGATACAAAAGAAAAGCCTGCAAGAGGTGGGTTGGATTTGCTCCAGATCACTAGTAAATATCAAAGGGATCACTAGTGAATATTAAAGGGACTGTTCGTTTCTGTGTACGGAGATAAAAGCCCAGTGCATCTCAAAGGAGGTGTGGAGTGATGCTGTGGGTTTAATAAACTGGTGTTATAAATGTAACAATGATGTCTTTTTCTTTTTAAATATACTGCACCATCTATAGCAAAACACCAACAGACACTGTGTTGTATATAATAGGCAGAACTTTAATGATTATAACTAAATTAATACAAACATATTCATAACCTGAATGGGCTCAAATCCAAGTGTTTTTGGCTTGATTGCAAAGGCTTTTCTTTCTGGATTTTTCTTTTTTTTTTGTAAATTTTCATGTAATTCTTTCCAAACTATCCCTTTACGGGCAGCTGTAAAGAACTAATACATTTTAATAAGGACATGCACACTCGTGAGATCGTTTAAAAGTAATTTTAATGGATTTTAAAGCATTATAAATAATTTATGCAATGTTACTTTTTCTATAAGGGCACCTGCTGGAAAATTATCGGCTAAATTTCTGGGTAATGGGAAACTTGACCTAGAAAAACGGCAGAAGAAAAACAGAACTGACCAGACCACCTGACCGCAGTCAAAAACTCTACATGTAGCATGGAGGCTAAAATATCAATCAGACCAGCATGAAGATGAATGTCTTCCCCCATCCAATAACTCAATTCTCTGTTAATGTGTTTCCTCTGCTAACACCCTTCGTTTGACAGCAAAAACATCTAAAAAACATCTAAAAAACAGTCCCATCCTGAATCTGTATTTAGTATACAAGTAAAAATCATGATTCCACTCAATAACGGTGAACAACATTTCTCTAAAAGGTTTATACTGTGGTATAAAATTGTAACATTTATACGTTTAACAAAGTTTTTAAAAATGTATACCATTTAAATGACGGTATGGAATGTCATATCTTGGTGAGGGAACCTGACAAAATACATCAATCAGAAAAAATAGATTCATATCCAACCAATTTCTAGTAAAATGTAACAATTAAACGGACCAAAGTTTTACAAAAAGCTGAATGCAGAGCGAAACTTTGGATAGTGAACTATTAAAATATCCTCAGCTTGCTTAAATGAATACATACATTTCGACTTAAAGGTCATTTGCGTGACGCAAAGTTTGACATTAATAGTGAATAAAACAAGAATACGGATAGATTCTGGGTATCAGGCGTGAGTTCAGTCCGTTGGACGACTGGAGGTACGTATTGCCTCTCTCCAGAACGCACAGGTACACAGTAGGGAACACGTAAGATTTCGCTTTGAGATTTATCTTTCCTTGGACAGTCAATCTCCGTGGACGCCGTGTGTCCTCTTTACCTTTTTAATACAAAAGGTTTCTCTTTATTGAGGAAGACCGTTTTAAAAGGACACCATTTATTACCCATATGGAGTCTGTGGGGTTTCACTGCTAGAAAATGACAATAAATTATTCAGATAATAAATGCATAAATGTTTTAGTCTCTTGTATATAACTGAACTTTTTCTAAAATCATATAAATGCTTAGATTCCTCTGCTGAAATGTAACATCTTTATCCTTTCAATCACCCCAATCACTAACACTTTTTTACATATACATAGATATATAGATATTACATGCTGCTGGGAAGTCGTACAGCCAATATGGCCGCTTGGTAAACGTTTTTTACAAAAAGCAGAGAAATGAAACACAAACCCGTGTAACCCTGTGTGATGCAGAATGGTCTGCAGCCCTTTAAATGCTAGTTGTTGCTCAAGTTTTCTCTGTACATGTTTAGCGTCTGGTTACTTATGAAATGTTTATGTTTCTGTTTATGTTTTATGCTTCTGCTTAACATTCTCCTCAAAGGAAATATCCTTTGATTGGCTAATCAATATTCATAATAATGACTAAAGACAAAAGTCACACGTACATGCAAACCTGATGGTTGCTGGTTTAAGTCCCATTAAAGGGGTAGAAGGGTCATGTTACAGAATTGGTTGTTTTACAAGTGTGCCCGAATGAGACAACGTAAGACCAATTCCGGAAGAAAAGTAGCTGTAAGCGAGTTATTGAAGGTGACGCTGGCATGGAAGACGCCAGTGACATACATATACATTACATTGCTTATGTTCGTTCGTGCCATGTGCCATCCCAACAGTCAAAACAAAACAGAACAGTCCTGACCTGATTCACAAACATTTGAATATCTGTTTTAATCTCCCTGCCTTGAAAAAGCTTTAAAAAAATGAAATAATGAAGGGCAATGACTGCTGCTGTATGAATCGTATACTACATATTACTGTTACTAATAATTTGTATTATTAATTAATATTGTGTTATGTGTATACACACACACACACACACACACACACACACACACTTATATAACAATATGAATGGCTGCTGCCTCTCTGTATAAGCTTTCCATGACGCACTGAATGGCGTAATGACCTCCAGGCGGATGCGTGTCATATGTCGCAGTTTTCTGGGTGTCCACCGTCGTGCATGACCCCATGGGAGAGAGTACCGGCATTTCAGTCACAAAGGGGACAAAGCGGAGCAGCGCAGGGCGGTCAAATGACATCGATCTCCCTCTCGATCCCAACGTACTTCAGAGCGTCTGCCTGACTGTACCTAAGCGGTGGAAATACAAAGAACACGAATCAGTTACCTGCCATCACCAGTCCCTAAAGATAGAGCAGTGAAGCAGTCTGCATCTTCACAACTGTATTTATAGGGCTGGAACATGCTTTATAGACCACAACCCATCAATGAACACGTGACAACTAATGGTTTTAGTTTCACTTTCACTTTTCAAAAGGGGTGTTAAGGGGTGCAGCAATGACGTAACTGTGAGGTCTCCAGCCCTGGTCCTGGAGAACACCAGGCCAGCATTTTGAGCTTTCTGGGCCCACCATGTTGGAAAGAGCAAAACAGAATTAAACTAGATCAAAGTACCAGACTGGTGACCCCTACTGATCACTGTGCTGGGACTCTCAAGACAAACAGAAAACAGATCCTACCTGTAATCAAAGAAGAGCTCCTCGCCTTGCTGTATGGCCCTTTTGGCGAAGATGCCTATCCTATGGTCCCCGTTCACCATCACCACTGTAGCGGAACATGCTCATTAGTGAAGGGACCCAGGCTGATTCATACAGCTTCAAGATTAGCTTCTTCACCGCTAGAGGACCTCACCTTTGGCGTAGCAGTTGGGGTTCACGGAGTGATTCGCGAAGCGGATTTTGTTACCCTTCCGCGTGGCGTCAACGACAAAGTCTGCAGAGAAGACCAGTTTACGTTCTATCAGGGTTACCACGGATCAGTGTTCATCATAAGCAGCAGGTGCTCTACTACAGTCAGATATGCAAAAGATGATCTAACTTCAAATGGCATCATTAACCATTAAATAATGGTAACAATGTTATTAATCTTTAACAGGCTATATCAAGCCTTTCTATTTAGCATAAACAGATGTTGACAGTTGACAAAAATAATAAAAATTTAATTCCCTTTTTCCTTTCAACAAAGGGCTTATTCTGAAGGTTTAGTTTGAAGTTAGTAGTTAATATAGTACAATTAGTATAGTTTAGTACTTAATAAGAGAGGATCTGGTACCATTGTTCAGGTTGAAGAGGAAGCTGGACATGTATTTGTCGTAGATCCTGCCTCGTCGGTCCGCCTCGTCCTGGGAAATAAGCTGCAGAGAGACAGGAGACACACAGACTGGCTCTTCCATTCCATTCCATTCCATTCCATTCCATTCCATTCCACACTTAATAAGCTCATGTAGTCCAAGGATCCAAAGCTATTCAATGGGACTTGCCTCTCCACAGTACTCAGAGATGAACTCGTTCTTTTCCACGGCCTCCTTGATGAAGGTTCCCCATCCTGCCACATCCGAAGGGGCCAACAGAAGATGCTGGCAATGGTGAAAGGGATTATGGATATATCAGCTTGTTTACGCAACGTCACAAGAACACACTCAATCTGAAGCACTTTTCTCAATCCCTAACAGGAACATTTACCACACTCACACATCTTCTTTCTTTATCCAGAAAAGAAACAGGTGTAAACTGATCTGTGATCAGTGAAATGGACAATCAGTAGCTCCTTTTATCTCCTTCACCTGATCCCACCTTCTTCAAGCCCCTCTGGATGCTGCAGTTCTTGCAGGACACGGTCTTGCTGTCCCAGTGTTCCGAGGCCCCGCAGGTCATGCACAGGTCCGGGTCGCACTCCCGCACTGCTAGGTAACACGGACACTGCTTGGTGTTGCACTGCGTCTTGCATCGGCAGCCTGGAAAACGGTTTTGACCTGGAATGGAACCCAGAAACGCGTGAGCTCTCATCTACTTTCAGGAGCGCAGAATACATACGGAAACATCGGACCAGCGCCGTTCAGAATTCTTTAACATGCTAAAAGTACAAAGCTATTGCCTGAAATCAAACTTCCATGAGCGACGTCAAGTCGTGCGCATTGGCCTGGACTGCAATTTTCTAAGACAGGTACATAACATCAGTTTGGACCTGGTACAAGAAAATCATCATGGGAGGACGCTTATACCTCACTGTTCAGACTGCTGGAAGGCAGAATATTAAAGAACACATGCCTCAGTTAAGCTTACAGGTAGAATCAGTTTCTTACAGATGCATCAACATTTATCAGCATTCAAGGACACTGCCAATAGCTGTATACGTGTACACCGTTATACAGATTCCATGATCCTCAGGGTTCATTCTTCAAACTCCTCCAGAATCGTCCCAAAAATCATCTACCAATTGTTTGCCTTATTGACCCCTAATTATTTTCAAATTGCTATTATTAGTGGGGGGAGACAACAGAACAAACCGCGACATATCACACACATAAATATGGACCGTAAGATCTCCCGTCGCTGGAGATTCTAGCAGAATTCCACACACTGAACTGCTGCGGACCAGAAACATTTGTGGGTTTTTGAGCACGAATGGCTCTTTTTAAGTCCTGCCATAACATTTCGGATGGGTATAGGTCAGGACATTCTCAGACATTCTGATGGTGAATGGGTTGTATTTTTGGGATTCTCATCTTGTTGCATGAGCCAGCTGTACTTCAGCTCCAGCTCACGGACAGACAGCCTGCTGTGCTATAAAAAGAATTTCTTTAGACAGTGTGGATTTCATAGGTCCTTCAATGACAAGTCATCCAGGCCCCCAGGCAGCAAGACATCTCCAGATAATCACTCTACTGTCAGCTCTACAACTGACCGCTGATAGCATGGTCTTATCCAGGAATTCTGTTTTTGGTTTTCAGTAGACATAATGAGGTCTGCGTTGGGAATTTAATCTGAATTCACGGATCTATATCTTGTCTAAGACTTGATAATAAGTGATGGTATAAAATTTAGGACAGGGAATTGCCATAATTATTCATAATAATAATAATAATAACCCGAAGATTTCAAAACAGCCTTAACCATCGCTTTATTATGTTTATCATATTCTTATACCTGATGACGGCACATTTCTGTGGTTCTAGAAGTCATACACTTAAAACTGAGATCACCAGGAGAGTTAATGCCTGTGTACACCAGGCATTTAAGCCATTTATTGGCAAAACAGGGGACCCTGCATAAAAGAACAGAGATTTGCTGCCCTCTTAATTAGTCATCAGCAAATTAAAATAAAGCCTAAAAATTGTCCCACCTTCTTCAGTGGCAGTAGACGTGCCAGGAAAGACGGCCAAAGTTCCCATTATCCCAGGGGGTGACTTACATGCATGGTCACACTGGCAGAACTTCTCACAGAAGTTCTGAGTCATCACACATGGGCAAGAGCTGTCACATGGGTGCTCAGGATGGTCACATGGCTGGTAGTTGTACACCTGATTGGAGGAGTTGTCTGACAGTCACGGGGATGAGGGGATGCATCAAAAAGAAGACAGAAACGCGGGAAACTGAATTTACTGCAACATATGCCTCAAAAAAATTGTGCATCATACAAATTGCAGTTTATGTCAGACACACTGCATGCAGTTCAAAGAAAAAATAAATAAAGAGGAAAAAAGAAACTCGAACAGACCTTTTTTGAGTTGAATCTTTGCCCACAACCTAAAAAAGTACAGATTTTTTTAGCTGAGGAAACACTAAATTAAACTGTAACATAAAATATGATGTACACTGAATTCATAGATACACAACAAACAATAAGATAAATTAAGAACTGATACACAGTGTATAAACGGGTATACAAATGGAAAGAATTCAAATTCACAATCAAAAGGTCCAGGAAATGCTTCGTAATACTGATAATTTATTTTTTTTTTTTCACAATATTAATTGAATTCTATAATGGTGTAGATTGTCTTTTTAGTTATGCCATCCATATATACAGAATCATGCTATATTTCAATATTCTCAAAATGCCTGGCCAGCTCGATCACGTTTGCCAGAAAGCCACCAGCACCGCAGTTAGGGTTAGGGTTAGGTATAGGTTTAGGTTTAGGGTTAGGGTTAGGGTTAGGTTTAGGGTTAGACCTGCCTGTGCTTCCGTTTCTTCTTCTGGGGAGAGATTCTGCCGTCTTCGACAGGTAGGCGATGAATCAGCACCTCCTTCACGGCAAAGTCGTAGACCTGGGGACAGAGGAGCTTTGCTCAGGAAGACTGTTTTTGTCATTTTTTCTTCTGTTCTCTTGGCTTTTCTCTTCTGCGCTTCATTTGCAAATGTTTCTGCATTTGTTTGCCACAGGTCTACTATTGTCATTTAAAAAGGGAAAAAAATTCAACAAAGCGGCCACAAGCTGCAGCCTGAGCAACAAGATCTCAGGTGCTGTGGTGATCGTTAGTCACTGGGGTGTCTTTCACACGCCTGGCTGCCGTCCCACTGGGAAAAAGGCACCGTCGTTTCAGCACGTTGACTTCTGCGGTTGTTCTTGTGTGAAGGATGAAGTGCGTTGGAGAACTAAAAGCAACGAGGCGGGACCTTCTCTCCACACCCACTAAGATCAGACACCCCTGTTAACTCGCGAGTTAATTCATGAGCGAGGCCCTTAATCTCACCTCCCCCCGGTGCTCCTGGAGCGTTGGACGCTGGCTGACCCTGTGCTGTGAGCCCCAAGCCTGCTCTCACCTGTACATATATATGCGTGTTTTATGAAGATTCTATTCTATTCTATTCTATTCTATTCTATCACAGCCTGTCACAAGGGTTAATCCAAAGGGTTCATCCAAAGGTAATGTCCATCCATCCATCCATACATCCATTTTCTGTAACCGCTTATCCTATTCAGGGTCTCGGGGGGCAGGGGGGGGGGGTCCAGTACCTATCCCAGGAGCTATGGGCGCAAGGCAGGGAACAGCCCAGGATGGGGAGCCAATCATCTACTAAGATAAAGTGATGAGTAAATTTCAGATAAAACGTTAAAATTAGTGCCTGAACAGCTATTCAATAGTCAGTTAAACTGTAGTACTGAATCATTTTTTACTATTAAATGATTAATTCTACTATTACTTTAATTCTACTCTACCATTATTAATTTTTAATTTCCCCTCAGGGGTTAATAAAATGTATCCATCAAACAAAAGATTAACATTTAATGAATGTAAGGAACGTGCGGTAAATTTATCTCGACACAGGAAACTTTAGTGACCTTCTCATTAAAACACCTGTCGCAGAAACCATGCACCCTCTGACACGTGCAGTGTAGCGCATAACGCGCCGCAGGGAGTCTGACGAGGCAGCTGTGCAGCCACTCGGCGCCCGCCAGCCACGAATTTCAGCAGCCCCCCCCCCCCCCCGCGATTCAACCGACATTCACAAGAGCAGCGTGGGAACAGGAAGGGCAGGAATCGCCACGCGGTGTCAGCATAGCGCCAGAAGAGCAGAGCATGGCATTATGTTCCATGCATGCTGAGAATAGATCTGGATTGCACCATTTTTTTTTTGGGGGGGGGGGTGTGCGTGTCGTACGTGTCGAAAAACCACAGAGTTGAATTATAAGAAAAGAGTGATTCCCCATCACTTCATCTTCGTTTCTCCCCAGAGGCTCGTCATTCATGAGGTTCTCAATATTCCACCTTCAGGTGCTAAACAGGAGAACTCAAAGGCTTCTGAGGCTACAAGGGCACGGCCAGGATCTCACTGATGTACAGCTGACATTAATAAAGATTCATTAAATATTAACTGATCTTCCTGGATCCTGTGGCAGTGGGCAGGGTTTGATGGCCCACATCCAAGGATGGCACCCAGCTGCGGATCTAGGATTTGACCCGAAGGGCGGCTCAGTTCTCAGTAGGGTCGCCACTTTCAATCACTATGAAATTTTGATGAAATGTGTATGGAATAAGGGGCAGATTGCTAAATAGATTTAGGACTGAGATAAAAAAGGGTGGCTGAAGTTCCCCTGAAAAGGGTCTGGAATCGTATATGGTGGAACGTAAAATTTTTCGCTATTAGCCAACTGGGCTATTTCGGTAAAAAAATGCCATTTGACGTGATATTTTTTACTAGCCAGCAGGCTACTGTTCACTTTACTGTACTTGGCCTCATTCTAAATGACTTGCCTCAGGTGAGTGGGTAAGCTTAATTTCCAGCCCTGCCTATGTCCTTGAAGTTCCTCTTGCACACAGGCAGGCTGCTGTTTTGACATCTAAATACTCACCAATAAGAAAGCTTAGAGTGCCTGTGTGAGTGACTGAATGAGGTGTGAGTGAGTGGTGAGTGAGTGAATGGATGGTGTGTGAGTGAAAGGTGAGCGAGTGAATGGATGGTGTGTGAGTGAATGATGTGTGAGTGAATGATGAGTGAGTGAATGGTGTGTGAGTGAATGGTGTCTGAGTGATGGGTGTGTGTGAGTGAATGGTGTGTGAGTGAATGATGAGTGAGTGAATGGTGTGTGAGTGATGGGTGTGTGTGAGTGAATGATGAGTGAGTGAGGGTGAGTGAGTGAATGGTGTGTGAGTGCTGGGTGTGTGTGAGTGAATGGTGAGCGAGGGAATGGAAGGTGTGTGAGTGAATTGAAGGTGAGTGAAGGGTGTGTGAGTGAGTGGATGGTTTGTGAGTGAGTGAATGGTGTGTGAGTTAATAGTGTGTGAATGAGTGTATGATGTGTGAGTGAATGGTGTGTGAGTGAATGTGAGTGAGTGAATGGTGATTGAGTGAATGGTGTGTGAGTGAATGGTGTCTGAGTGATGGGTGTGTGAGTGAATGGTGTGTGAGTGAAGGGTGTGTGTGAGTGAATGGTGATTGAGAGAGTGGTGTGTGAGTGTATGGTGTGTGAGTGAATGATGAGTGAGTGAATGGTGTGTGAGTGAATGGTGTGTGAGTGTATGGTGTGTGAGTGAAGGGTGTGTGAGTGAAGGGTGTGTGTGAGTGAATGGTGTGTGAGTGAAGGGTGTGTGTGAGTGAATAGTGATTGAGTGAATGGTGTGTGAGTGAATGGTGTGAGTGTGAAGGGTGTGTGAGTGAATGGTGTGAGTGTGCCCTGTGATGGGTCGCCGTTCCATCCTGGGTTGTTCCCCTGCTTTGCACCCGTAGCCTCCGGGATAGACTCTGGAGCCGCAGTGACCATGAATAGGACACGTGGTTACAGAAAACTGTAGGTGGAGGGTATTCTTAGTTGCTGAATTATACATATCAGCTACCTGCTTTGCATTGGTGGAACTGAATGGTAAATGTGACCTTGTACTGGATGGTCAGCAGTGAAGCATAAACAGACTGATGAATGAATTCAATGTATGTGAATGTGAAATCACATGAACATACAGGTGTATTTTATATTTCATAAATAAATTTATATACCTATACCCACACACACACACATTCTTTAATAAACAGCACGCAGTTTAATTTGATGGATAAATAAAATGATTAATAAAAGTAACCCAAATATGTGAAAAAGAAACAATCTGCCCTCTTAAAAATCTTTTTTTTCTGACGCTCACACCCACTGGTGTAGAATCTGTGCGAGGGCGCCCCCCCGTGGGAACCTACCTGTTTGCAGGTCTTTGTGCCGATGAGACGTGCGATTGAGCAGAAGTTGTTGAAGTAAGTCCCATGTAGCACCCGGAAGAGCGATTCCTCTGCTCCACTCCAGCCCGACCCCAGCTCTGCCTCCTCCACTGGCTCCTCCCTTGACTCCTCCTTCGGCTCCTCCCCTTGCTCCTCCCCCACATCCCCAGCCAGCTGCATCCTGGAGGGCGTCTGGCACCGCGAGTTCTCCTCTGCGATAAACAGCCAGAGCTCTTCACCACAGCCAGCATGAGTGTCCCTCTGAATAATCACAGACTGAAACAACAACTTGCGAGGTCTAAATTGAAGAGCAAATTGCCAAAACTCACTCGCTCCACAAGACAGGTTTTGAGAAAATCTCTGTGTATTTAGAGAGTTCCAGAAATCTTCAGAAAGCTCTTTCTTGAACTACATGAGGACCGAGTGAGTTTTGGTTCCCAGTACTGTAACGCAGGACGAGGAAGGGCAGACTTTAGGACACTGGCGGTCTCATCTCAGAAACAACAACAAATGCACTGAGTTTTGGAAATTTGCTCTTCAGTTACTTGACATGGATTAAGGTTCTTATATATGCCATTTGCCACAACAATGTCAATGGCTTTCTGAATCTTCCTTATCAAGGTGAAGCCAGCAGGATGGTGGACCTACCTGAAGAGCTGGTGGTCTCATGGTCACTTTCGGTCTCCTTCCCTTCCCCGGCAGAAACAGATGGGCCAGGACAGCTGGAACTGGCTGGCCGGGTCTGTCTGCGTCGACGGCGTGATCGCTGGGACTTTAGCATGTTCTGATCTACAAACTCTCTTGCCCCTTTCTTTGGATGGGACAAGAAGGGAGAAGCTGGGGGATTTGCTAGTGATGTAACCTAACCTCCACTCCACAAGTACACGGACTGGCCATGAGGAGGGTTTCCTGTGATACCTTGAGCTCCTCCCCATACAATTCAGTCCAATTAATTAGCGCTGGCCAAATGAAGGTTCATGAACAACTTGCTGTTTTTTTCTGACTCCACTAGATCAGGGTTTCTAATCCCAGTCCTCAGGGACCACGAGACGGTCCACATTTTTGCTGTCTCCCAATTCCCTGGCAATTGGGAGAGAGCAAAAGTTTGGACGGTCTGGTGGTCCCCAAGGACTGGGTTGAGAAACCCTGCACTAGATGTTGCTCTAAGTTCAAGAAAAGAGCTCAAAGCCTACCCCAAAGCAAGCCAAGAGCGCCATCTAGTGGATCAAAAAATATAGCAAATGGTTCATTACGCTTCATTTGGATATCACTACTATCAATCCTCCTACATTGTCTCCACACCCAACAAAAGACTGACATAATGTGGAACATGCTGGCAGCCACAGCTAGAACACCACCTATGTTCTCCACCTCTCACCTGCAGTAAGAAGCACTGCGCGCCACAGGGCTCCGTCTCAATGTGCATCTCCTTGCTCTTCCTCCGGTACATGTTCGGGGTTGCATGGAAAGCTGCGCAGAAGGACGGAGTGGTTAGTGCGGCCTGCGAGAGCATGGGACAGTGTCTTGCTTAGGTAGATGCCATGCCGTTGAACAATGGCAGCAAGGGGACAACAGTTTGCGCTGAGGAAACGGGAAAGACCAACGGACAGACAGAGAAAGTGTCTTGGAAATGGACGGGGGAGGATTACGGTGGAGGAAGCAGTCGTATTTGAAGCAGCGCCTGCAGAACAGGGTGTGGAAGGAGTGGAGGGACTGCTCCCGCTGCACTGACTTGGCGAAGGGTCCGTCCATATTGGGGGTGCACAGAGGGGGTAGCTTAACTGGACTGGGGGGTTCCAGGAGGTCCTTGTATCTGCAGATGGGTGGGGTTTTGAACAGCGACATGTCAATGAAAAAGCAGCCCGTCATCAATGGACAAGAGCTAATAACCACGGGGAGAAGATTTTTTTTTTCGACCAATGAACTTTGGTCTCCTTCCAACGATCTATCGGTTTTTATTAACAGCTTAGTCGGCTAAGGTCACAGTGATCTAAAGTCATCAGGAGAGACATTTGGCATAACGGTGCATCTGGGATGGACGCCAGTAAATCAAAAGGCACATACACATGTATAAACATGCTCAGAGCATCCGATTCCTGAGCAACTTGAGCAACTATCTCAACTTGAGCAACAATCTCAAAAGTGAGCAGTTCACCTGGACTGGATATCAATGGGGAGGCAAGGCTGTTAGTTCACACCACCAGCTTCGGGTTTCAAGTCCTATACAGCTACTTTTTGTGTGGAGTTTGTACGTCCTCCCTGTGCGGCGCCGATTTCCGTCAGTTACTCCTGTTGACTCCCACAGTCCAAAGACGTAAATTAGGGCACCGTTGTCTCAAAATTGCCCATAGTGTACGAAAGTGTGTTTATGTTGACTGGCATCCCATCCAGGGTTCACCCCTGCCATGCTCCATATAGATTCTAGGTCCTCAAATACAAGCTCTATTCTCGATAAGCAGCTGGAAGTGTATGGATGTGTGGAAACAGTCCGACATAACCATATGAACAACATGCAGGCTACCTCGCGCAAATGCAGGAATGCAAAACACGCCTCCAGAAGAAGTGTGATGCGAAAATGCTGTTCACTTCACTACTGTATGCAGCTTTCATAGGTGTTTATTGAGATGAGATCATGGTAACGCTTTACTTAGCACTCTCGTCTATAATGCACTATGGATACCCTCATTAATCAAGGCACTATATAGCCTCCAATCAAAATGCTTCAATCCATAAAAAATAATAATAAAAAAATCTTTATTAAAAGCCAAACAATATGACCACAACTGCCTCACACTCACTGTCCCACGCTGTGCTCACACTCACTGTCCCACGCTGTGCTCACACTCACTGTCCCACGCTGTGCTCACACTTACTTTTCTTTAAGCTCCTCTGTGGTGCCCTTGTATGGGAACATAGAAGCAATAGCCATGAATATCTTATCGTGAGGTAGTTTCTTACTGGAGGACGGATCTTTTGCTGCAATGCCAGAAAAAAAAAGAGAAACTATGAGACTTCAAGGAATGGATACAAAAACACAGAAACCAGTTTCTTAAAAAGGAGAGAAAAGTTGTGGTTCACGTCAGAGCGAACCTGATAGGTACAAAAAACATATGGTGCTTGCTGTACAAGAGACAACAGAACCCTTCTCTGTGTTCTCCCATCCTAAGCAGAACCGTAAGGGTCACATCTCCCAAAAAAATACCACACCCAACGTGGGTTGAACCAGAATGGCCAAGAGGCTCAGGTGTTCACCTCGCCTAACCTTCTGGCTCCCGAGACGTCCAAGTAAGCGCTATGGATGTTGGCATGGTGTCAGAGCTCCAATACATGTGCATTCTTTCTACCGATCAGCCTGCCTGCGCTAGTCCGGGCAGGGAGATCACACCGTTATCGCAGAACTAGCTTGCCAGATGGGCCACTGAACAGTAAACGTTAGGGCCAGACAAAGGACAAAGACCCAGAGTCAAATCTATTAAATTCCCGTATCCTTACAAGCGTGCATGCACCGTGAAAGAGAACTATGACATTTCTGCTGATCTTGGCACTGTCCGGCACGCTGCGAGGACTCTAAAGCGTCATCCCACAGCTCTTCCCACAAATCCCTGGCTGCCTCTGGCTTGCAGAAGCCACTACTGCCTGAAATATGAGCGGGTGTGTCGTGTCATGAGCAAACAAGTTTCCAGGCTGGACCGGACCAGGACTGGGCAGTGTGGTGGGAGGGAAACCAAGGCACTCAAATCGCACTGCAACGTGGCACATGTGGCCCCATCTGGCACTGGCAGGAAGTTCCACTTGAATTAATCTGCGTCACTGTATACTTCAGGTCAAGGGAACAGTGGGAGTGACCTCTAAGTCCACCTACACTTTGAACTCTAAACAATAAATAACCAAACAACTTCAAGGGCTTTTCCTTTTTTTGAAATCATGTTAATTTGCCAATGAGATCAGTTCTGCTGGGTCAGGGATGAGTCTGTGCTCATCGTATTTAATGCTTTCATACTAAGAACCAGACTCTACCATAGAAGACCTAAGGTTCAGCTTCTGGTTCTGCTAGCTCTGGGATCTCCTACCATCTGCCAGGCCTCGCTTCTTCTTCCTGACTGGGCCCAGTGATTCTGCCTTGGTGTCTTCCACCCCGTTGCCGACACTCCTCCTCACCACCTTGGCTTCCTCCACCTTCGGCTCAGTGCTCTCCTGTCCCTCCTCGTCCTCCTCCTCCCGGTCCGAGTATTGACTCAGAGCCTCCACTAGCTCCTTGAAGACTTCGTCGTTGATGAAGCCACCCTCTGGGACGTAATGCATACACCACAGAGAGCTGACCGGCTGTGACACTCAACATGCCACTGGTAAAGAAGGCCAGGAACAGCTTTCGGCAGGTCTGTACAACATCCTCCTGATACACTAAAACTGCTGCTAAAGCCTCTCAATACCTTACCTGGGGAAATTCTGACACCCTCGGCAACTATTTCCACACGAAGCAGGCAATATTCCTACAGATGGTGAGCTCATTCTGGCTGCTACCCAAAATCATAACGCACAACATTCTGAGCCAACATGTCTGCCCTCAAATGACTGGGACTACCCTGGATGCTAAAAACCGGATGCTAAATCCTCTTCACTCCCACCTCGGTCCCCGTGCACGCCATCATAGTTGTCGATGAGTTCCTCCAGAAAGGCCTCATCCTGCTCCAGTACCTCATCCCCCATGTAGGGAATATTGTGCAAGAATGTCTCATCCTCCACCTGTGAGAGAAAGAATGGTGAAACATGTATGAAACAAGGGCAAACTCTTCACAGAAATTTAATCCAGGGTCCCTACCTTCAAATGGAACCTCAAAATTTATTAAGATGTTATTATTGTGCTGCTAGACCTATATTAACTATAGAATTTAACCAACATTTGACCAATGTCCACTACAGGTTAACAGTAGCACAAGCTCATTCTCTAATAAAGCATTTCTCTGTGAGGAGCTGTTGCTAATGAAACAGCATTATGAGCTAATTGTTTTGTTGACCGCTGCTGTGTAGGGCTGTGTATTGGCAAGAATCTTACGATACAATACACATCATGTCACAGGGGTTACGATTCTAAGTTAGTAAAGCTAAGTTTGATAATGCTAACGTTAACAGTGCGCTATTACTAGTAACATTGTTACGTCGGAGTGGAATAGACAAAGGGCTGAAGGTTATAACACTGCCATCTAGCGGTTGGGGGTTTAAACACAGCACAAAATGAACCACTGTTACAAGTCTTTGCACGTAAACAATTAATTAAAAATCGATACATTGCTTGCATTGAGAATCGATACAGTATCACAAAACGAAATATCGCAATACTCAAATGTAGTAATATTATCTCACACCGCTGATGTGACGCACCATGAAATTCTGCTGCAAAGGGGACCAGGAGTACATGAAGGGGATGCCGGCCACAGTGCTAAGGGTCTTCATCACGGTGGTCTGGTTCTGGAAGGTAGGGAACCCGAACTCCACCACGCACTACAGTATGGGGCGGAAGGAGGGGAGGGGGGTACGATTGACAAGCACTCTTTATGAAGGCGGAAAAACAAAAACATCAGGCAAATCACAGGCTGTAAAATAATTGTGCTATGCAGGTGAGAGAAATCGGGGGGGGGGGCTCCTATCACTTAACACATTACCATCACATCTTAGAGGACAGACGTCAGACTGCATCATTCCTAACAACAAAGCTATTACATTGTATTTTTCTAAAAGGACAGCAGCTTGGCTGCCGACACATCACTCCAGGAAATATTCAGCCGACACATCACTCCCGGAAATATTCAGCTGACACATCACTCCAGGAAATATTCGGCCGACACATCACTCCAGGTAATATTCGACTGACACATCACTCCAGGAAATATTCAGCTGACACATCACTTCAGGAAATATTCAGATGACACATCACTTCAGAAATATTCAGATGACACATCACTTCAGGAAATATTCAGCCGACACATCACTCCAGGAAGTACATCACGCTCATGCCGTTTCTGTGCTTGGGAGGAAACCAGCAGCAAATACAGGATGAGCCACTAAGGCTTTAATCGTTCCCAGGGAACCGGGTCGCTTGGGCTCTACCTTCTTGCTGTGAAGGGATCCGACCGAGGGGGAGGAGAACGGAATAGACTGCACCCGGAGCGTGGACCACTCCTTGTTCAGAAGGTCTGTCCTCCCTTTGATCTTCTTTCGGTTGGACATAAAGAGCGACTTGGAGGAGAGATGTGGGTATTAGAGAAGACCAGCTCCCTGCTAGAACCCGCACGCAAAAGAAATTATCCACACAAGACTCACTATTCAAAATGACAATGACAAGAATGAAGCATGTGGCACAGAAAAGAAAAACCAAAAAAAGAGATGTGGTTACTATTTACTGTACAGTACAGCTGGAACGTTACAGCTTTTTGTATTTATTTATTGTACACTTAATTTCTAATTTTTTACTTTTAATTTTTGTTTTCTAATTTAAGTATACGACTGAGTAATTTTTGTGTCTTTGTCTTTCTATTTACTGCTATAATGCGCAAATTTCCCTCCTTGGAATAATCAATCAATCAATCTGTCTGTGTGTCTGTCTGTCTGTCTGTGTGTGTGTCTGTCTGTCTGTGTGTCTGTCTGCGTGTCTGTCTGTCTGTCTGTCTGTCCTTTAAATATTTCTTAAATATGTGCCATAGCTGTGCATGTTTTTTCCCATGTAATATTAAAGGACAATGTTTTATTTCACAAATGTATAAGGGACTAGCATCCCATCAGACCCTTACCTTAACTTCCTCCGCTTTGCGGAAACGCTTCAGCTGCTGAAGCCGCATGTATTCTGACTTGACCCTTTTCCTCCATTCCATCAGGCTTCGGACCGGCCTACTGGGCTGGGCCGCCGGGGTCTCCTCCATGGCCCTGTACCACACCACAGTAAAAACACTAGCTGTGGTTTAATCCGTGGATGCATCTTTTACACCAAGGATGAACACAGGGATTCACCAAAGCGTTTCTGAAAAGGGAACCTGACTTTGAAGACTTATAAATAACGCTGCTGTGCAGAGCTTACAAACTTTTCCGTAAATCCAGCGGCATTATATACATTAAAGCTGATTTCCTTTCCGAATTAATGCTGTTCCTATAGAGATGCCACATGCAGTCACATAACGTCATTTATTCTACGTCACTTATTCAGCGCTTTTGCGACTGACCGCCCCCTGCTGCTTGAAAAGCGGCATCGTGTCCCTGCATTTTAATGGGTCCTTTAAAAAAAAGAAAAAGAAAAACAACAGTACAGCAACATCCTGGTCAGCCAGAATATGTCACACGCATGCGATCGGGAGACATTCCACCCAGAAGGCAACCGAGTGATGTAAAAAAAAATATTTAGCTGTGAAAAAACACCAATTTCCCCAGTACATTACAATGACCGTTCAAATGGCAGATCGGGGTAACCAAGTTGGAAAAACACGTTTTGTTCACAACGTTGTGCAGTGGAAGTGGGCGTGTCTCTTCGCTCAGCTATAGGAAATCATTACACAGAAGTGCGTAGCACACTTTTACAGATGACTTAGCCCATATAACACATTGTCCTATTCCAAATAAGCACACATACTCCTCAAGGTTAAACATGCGAAAAATGACGGCGACGCGTCAAGGGCAGATTTAGGCAAATACGGACGGCTTATGCAATGTATCGGGAGACTTACCGTCACTTAGACTATTTGAAGAAGGCTAGAGAAAACGTAAAGCACCGATTCTAAGCAAATCAGACACACGATCCTACGGTTTAAAATAGCACTTCGGGTCCCTTTTCTCTTATAAAATCAAAGGTGATGCAGGAGCCCCATGCGAGTCGAAATTTGACACATCGTGTCGCAGTTGCAAATACATGGAAAACAGCCGAGTCCTGCCTCCTTAACCAGCAGCTAGTGCTGCCGCGAAGAGACGCGTCGGGAAAAAATGCGCTTCAGCGCCACTGAGAAGCGGGATCGATCACTCGGCTACGGGCTCGGAGGAAGCATTCGGGCCGCCGAAGCTGGGGACGGCCGGGAGCGCGGTGCTGGCCGCCAGCACGCCGAGATCGTGGCCGTGCAGCTCGGAGAGTAGCTGCGCACTTTGCTCGCTCGGCCGGAGGAGTGGTGACGTCTTCATCGCGATCGCACGCCGCGGCTGGTATAAGGGCTAAAACGTGCGTGTCTATCAAAGATACACAAAACACTGGGCGGTGGTAAAAAGCCCCAATACGGAATAAAATCGCTTTAGCACCGTTACCCGTCACTGATTCGCATTCATATTCGCACGCCGGCCAGCCGCGGATTCGTGAGCCCGAATGCTGATATATAGTCAATAGCAGCCATGCAAAAAGATCTTAAATGACTTAAAGAACTTAAATGGCTTCAGACTGGGTGGTCAGTCTGTAGTAGTAAAGCAATAAACAGTCACATATGGTGTGGGGTCGGAATAAGCAATGAAAAGGTGCAATGCTTATTGCTGCGGGAGCTGGTTATACAAGAAGACGGCAAATTTTGGCAATATGCAGAATTACGAATTCGGAGTTATTGGCACTGTGAATATAAGCATAGCCTGCATGGATTTAAATGCCACAAAGGGTGTTGCAACATAATATTAACTAGGCAATTATAATCCGAAATGTATTTATTATTATTATTATTATTATTATTATTATTATTATTATTATTATTATTATATTTGCAGTTGTCATTTAATAAATTGTACGACAGCTTTAACATTCATCTCAACCAGGTAGCGATTATAATGTTAACTTTTTGGCATTAATTGCATTTCTGTAATGCGTTAATTGTCATTTTAATTAGTTTTTCTTGAAATTGTAAGCCACTAGAAACTACCTATTTCTTTAAGTCGTAACTCTATACATTCTCATCCTTCAAACACACTTAGTTGTTTTTACACGGACTCACAGCATATACATTAACTGGAGGACTCTTGGTTTTATTGGCACCTTCGGGATTTATCGTGAAAGCAAACGGAACAACGTGCAAACATTGTTTTGTTCTCGAATGTAAACGGACAAACAACACAATGAAAGCCATGAAATTGCTTTAAATATAGGCTACATTTTTTTTCCTCAACCACACAGCGGAATCCCTTTATACAGTCAATTACCGGTGAGTAGCGGGGCGTATGTCCCAACTGGGACCCACCACACAAAACATCCCGGCTATTTGTGACGTCCGGGGCAAAGTGAATTTGCCTGTCAAGTTGGCGCCCTAGGCGGCCGCCTGTGTCCCGTATGGGGTTTACAATCATATTTAAAAAAAAAAACAAACAAACAAAAAAAAAAAAAACAATGTAAACATATGACAGATTTTTGCTGTAATTTTGTACCACAACTTAAATTTTGTACTTAACCAAATATACAACCCTGTTTTGTAAGCTTGTAGGCCTATTAGAAGTTTTCAAAAATACTTTTACTAATTTTTCAAGTTTGCATTATTATTATTGCAAACGTTTTGAAAACAGTGTTTAGTTTTTGGAATTGTGTTCACTGTTTTCAACTCGGGAT
This sequence comes from Hippopotamyrus pictus, assembly GCA_026781145.1. NCBI lineage: Eukaryota > Metazoa > Chordata > Actinopteri > Osteoglossiformes > Mormyridae > Hippopotamyrus > Hippopotamyrus pictus. The sequence continues at coordinate 13,600,921 of JAODLC010000049.1, forward strand.
TTCGGAAATGGAAAATAGCAGCTGAACAAAAGGGGGCGCTAGAGTCCGCACCACATTTTTGTGTCGAATATAAATCTTTTTAATAAGTTAAATTCCTTCGTGCTGTACAGCGGAGTATTGCAAATACAAACAAAATAGGTACAATTTAGTCACGTTTTCGGTCACGTTTTGAAGGGTCTAAATATCAAGATTATAATGCATTTAATTAGCAAAATCTATAATAATTGCAGTAAGTTTAAAGTTCGTTTTCCGAAACTTGTCTGATTTCCCCCCTGAGGAATGAACAAGCCATTGTTTAATATTTGTACAGCTGAACTGTTTACATGAAACATGACTTCAGCAGCTTTCTCAACAACACCTGCACCTCAAAAGAATAGATCCTTATTGATAAAAAAAAATAAATTTAACTATAATAATAAGAGTGCGATTAGAATTGTAATAGCAACAGGTGTTTGTGGAAGAACATTATGATATAGACCTGGGTCACACAATAATTATATGATTTCATACGTAATTTGCGGGGTTATTTAATAGGTCTAACTGGTGATTGCGGATATGTTTATTGAATCTTCACTGTTTAAGTATCTTTGTCAATGGATAGTGATCGATATCGGTAACATTTCGATTTGAGACAATAGGATCCCAGGCCGGAAAACTATTGTTGAACTCATGCAGAATAGGAAACTTTCTGAAAATGTTTCTAAGAATATCTAACCCTTTAATTATCCGCTTTGGATGTTTAAACAAATCATACTGTACAAACATCTTTAGCGTAGCAGCGGATATGTGACAGGACTGCTGTGGTGTGTTACAATATTGTGTTGCAATTAGGAAAAGGTACTGCAATTGTATTATATATATTATGCCGATTTCACGCGTTAGGTATCGTTAAGTAGAGGTGTTCTTATTCTCCTTGGGTTTTGCCATTTCATTTTATCGTTTACCATTACATGCGTTCACTGGCTCTCTTAGAATTACGTGATAACTCAGCTGGCTGACCAGCTCAGCAGACCAGTATAGCTAGTTTACTTCTACAAAAATGCACGTTGAACTAAAACTAGTTTGAAAGTCTGATGGAAAGCCAAGGGCATGTTACGTGAAAATTTTAAAACATGAACGCACGAAATAGGAATAATGCAGGAAACAAAAACTTAAGCCATTAAATATTTATGGATGAATTTTTCAAATACGCAAGAAGTAAGTCCAAATCGCCTAAGATTGCCTGCTTCCTTGTATATAATCAATGTCATTTCCTATGAAGAACGCTACAGAGAAAAAGGTGGTCGACGTGACTGATTCGCGGATTGGGGTAAACATGTTTTTATTCAGCAGCTTCCCCCAGGGCTGACTGGTGAAACTAAATGTGGAAGCAATTTGATCAACAGAATAACTTTGGCTGTTGGAGGCTGAGACGTCCCGCTTCCGTCATGCTCTCTCTTTACGGGAAAGCCGCCTGGCCTTCGCTGGCGTCAGGATACCGTGTGCGTCATTTGCTGGGAAGGCCAATTCTGCAGAGCGCCGCAGAGGGGAAAGACTTGTCATCAGGAAATCGTGCTACACAAAGGTTTTTTTTTTTTCTTTTTTGTCAAATGCTAGTCGTGCGGTCTGCTTTCTGTTATGTTACAGTTGTCTTTGCCCCTCCCTGCCAGCTACAAAACGTCTCAAACAGACTCAATATATCAAGCATACATTGTTAAAGAATTCTTCCTGCTTCATTCGTGCAATATAAAATTCAAGATTAAGTTAAATCTTAGGAAATCTTACGAAGTCTAACACAAAATCCTTGTACAGTGACTGTGCACATTTTATTATGTGTATTATGCATGTATAGTAAATTATGAATCTTTATCCAAGATACTAAGCTTTAAAGTTTGCCAAGTTCAAGGTCATAAGGCCACACATTAGAACTTCAAAGGTTGTGACTGACTTATGTAGGCTGATCGCTGTCGTAAGACCACTGATACCTATACTTCCAGACCCTTTGAAGTGGAACTTTAAAGTACGTGTAGAATTACACTGAACATTGATTTTTTTTTTTAATATACGATATATATAACAATATATTTATATTACATCTGACCAGACAGTCGCTACGATTAATGTCAAAGGATGAAAAAGGATATAAAATGCACTTATTAAAATTCAGATTTATAAAAAGGCCACTCTCACCCAGGAAGGGTGCGAGTGTAGAAGAGAAGAGAAACTGATCAGAGCATGGAGATCCCAATGGATCTGGAGGTGGAGAAGCTGCACAGATCAGCTCATATCGAATGGAGACAGCTGAGAGGTTTGGTTAGTTTAAGGATAGTACTTGGATGGATCCCAAGGGGATGTTCCAGGCATATCCTACTGGATAAGGGCCTCGGGGGAAAATATCTTCCAGCTGGCTTAGAAGCGCCTTCCGAACAGAAAAATGTGTGAGTGCCTTATGCGAGATGAGAATTGGCTGTCTCTCTATATGTGTCACGTCTGATGGGGGAGGCGCGACCCAGAGGCAGCGTCAGGCTGAACTAACGAAGTGGAATACGGCAATCAGAAGACAAAGGATCACCAGGGTTCTAAAACGCAGAACCGGGAGGAATGACGAAACCGGAGCAGGGAGAACCGGAATTTGGCACGAAAGGGAGACTCTGGGAACAGAAAAGAGCAATAACAGCAATGATGACCGAGCTGAGGAACAGAGTGAGGGCGGGCACATGCACACACTACTTACCAGGGACTAACTAAGGCAGGTGTGGGTGATTGTAACGTTGGACTGAGAATAATTAGGTGGGATGGCCAGCACCCTCTGCTGGTCAAACATGGACGTGACGGAGGCAGATCGTGACAGTAGATACCAGAAAGTAAAAACTAAAATTGACCCAGGTTTGATTTAATGTCAGGATGCTCGATTTTGATAAAGACACAAGAAATATCAAACCATAATCTTTAACAGTTTTGGTATATACGTGTTGGGGTTCTCCCTAACCTGGTCAGTGGGGATCTCACTTTCATTTCCACAGCAGATTTAGCACCATTGCTTGTGGGGTTTCCCTACGAAGATGGCAAGGGGGTGCAGTGGTTAGCATTGTTTCCTCACACCTCGGGGACCTGGGTTCAGATCTCCGCAAGGGTTCTATGTGTGTGGAGTTTGCATGGTCTCCCTGTGTTGTCATGGGATTTGCTCCAGGTTCTCCAGTTCCCACAGTGCAAAAACATGATGCTGTTAATTGGAGTTACCAAATTGCCCATAGGTGTATGTGTGTGAGTGTGTCCTGTAATGTGTTGGTGTCCCATCCTGGGCTGTTCCCTGCCTTGTACCCATATGCTCTGGGCTACCTGTGAACCTGAATCGGACAAGATGTTACGGAAAATGGATGTCCTGAAAACTTTTTTGAGCTTTATTTTGGTATGTAGTTTAGCTGGGCTTTTTGTAGGCATCTGTGAGAAAACGAGAGTAAAATTGACCAGTACTTCAGCTGAATCATTGTGTTTCAATTTATAATTTCAGTGTTTTGTTTGGCAACAATGCACAGTTTGGAAAAAAGGAAGAAATATCCTTGATCTTTATCAAAAAAAATTATTTCAATGTCATGTGACATTGATGGTCAGAGAAATAATAAGGTGAATCTGACATCTTCTGGGCCAGTTTTAACAGTTTCTTACCTGTCAGTACCTACTCTCAGAAAGATTCACCAATAGTCTGCTTATAAGGGCAAGCAGGGGGCGCTAATGGTCCCCCCAAAGAATTAAAAGCAGTAAAGGGTGTAAATTTGAGAGTCCAGAATACAAAGGCAAATGAAATAGCAAAGCGTTTTTCATAATAACCACAGTAGGGGAGAGCAGGTATAGCTAAATATAGAGAAAGTAGCCAAGTTTGAAAAATTACTCGCAGTGGAAGGATGCCGGTGGGGTTAGGGTTTAATCTGTGGGAAGCCAGGTAACATAAGAAGTAACTGGCAAATCTGAGCAACTGAGAGCCAGTTATTAGGCTTTGAATCGGGGCTACAAACGATGGGTCAGATAACAATATACGAATGAAAGCAGTGAATGCAGGCTGAAATTGCAGACAATGAGAAAAATAAACAAAATATTCAGAACAATTTCCAGTTAGCATTATGAATGTAATGCTTAGTAATTCAAAAGCAATATCAGTGTCATGCCCCGATTGTCCGCTCCTCTCGTGTGCCACGCCCCCTCATCAACCCCGTGTGGATTCCCAGTGTTTACCAGCTGTTCCCGATTGTTGTCAATTAGTCCATTGTATTTAGTCCGCGTTTCCGTTTGTTTCCCCAGTTCGGTCGTTATAATGTTACCCAGTGTTTTGCCTGTCCCTGCTGGTCCTACGCCTAATAAACCCCGTGTTCGCCCCGACTAACCGTTTCCTGCGCTTCTGTCTCCGCTCCGTACTCCGTGAGACGTGACAATCAGCATTTTAAAAGCTTTCTGTACAAATTCTCCAGCCAACAGGTTTCATTTTAAAGAGGGGCAAAGATTTTTTTCCCTACATAGTTGTCTTTAGAAACAACAGGCGCAAGGCAGGGAATGACCCAGGTTTTGGCGTTCACTGCATTCACACCTACTGCCAGTTCAGCAACGCCAGTTCACCTGCATGTTCTTTGGACTGTGGGGGGAACTAGAGAACCCTGAAGCTACAAGTATTTTTTTGATGTTCTGAGGCATGTCTGCACAAGGATAAAGAACAGGGCTTGTAGATGGGGGGCTGGGGGGGGGTCATCAAAGAGCGAGTCAGCTTTAGCATTTGCATTTTCCTGGGCTATGTTGAGGCACGCCCCCCCCCCAAAAAAAAGACCAGTGTTTTTGAAGATCGATGTTTTCATACCATTACACCATTCACAATGACACCTAACATGGTCTCATAGTCATTGTGAAGATGTTGCTAACCAACGAATAAATGACCTTCTAACAGAACATGCACGGGATAAGTTTAACTTCCTTGGGTTGCTGGCATTCAAACTGTGTGTCGGGGGGGTCACATTACTATTCATTGTTGATATCATAGAAATCTACATGCTGGAAGCAATTAACTTTTTGCTAAATAATACATTTAACTTATTTTTTTTTTTCTGAGCAGGTTCTGATTGAAGAACATGGGACTCGGAGTCCATCGCAAACATCTGAGGCCCTGGTACTGGAAAAGGTTGCATAACTGTAATGTTTACTCAGGTTTTCTAATATGCCTTGTTCTTTAATTGCACTGAAACGGTGACTTATTTTTATAGACGGAGCAGATGAAAGGCTGTGTTTCCCAGCTCTGCTGCTGGCAGCCCATTGTCTATTCATGTTTTTTTTTTCCAGCTGGGGAGTTAATAATTTGCAATGATTCAGCTGTTAGTCAAATGAATTAAACAGTTCATAGAACCATAAAAACAGTCCAATGGGTATGGCCTATAATTGTGTTATTATTTATTTATTGCAGCTTTTGTCCCCTGACTGATCTCATGCTATTGTACTACATTCACTTCTCAAAACAAGAATGACTTTCAACACGGCGAGCGTCTCTCTCCCATGTAGTCGTGGCACCGTTTGAGGGCACGCTCTTTGTGTTCTTCCTCTAATCTCCTGTCCACGCCGAGCTCAGACAGACATCGGTAAAACCATTTTGGCGGAGATCATGATTCTAGTGGTGTTTGGTTGCTGGCGAGCGCTTGTTTGTCATGGGACTGATTTTATTCCGATTAGAAAAGCTCAGTCCAGGAAGTTAGGGTGGCTCAGTGGGTCACCTCACACCTCCGGGGCTGGGGAGTAAAAGCTTGCCCCCACGTTCTCATCGTGTTGTGTGAGTCTCCTGCGGTCCATGCAGTTCGGCTAATTGCTCTGTAACTGGCCACCAGTGTTGTGCAAGTTCCTGAAAATTAGTAGTCACAGTCACTAGTTCAAGAATTCATTACAAGAAGTTTTATTTGTCACATGCACAGTTATACATATACAACATGGAGTGAAATGTAACCCTTGATCACTCCTCAGACTGTGCATTGGTTTAAATGAAAACAGATAACTAAAAACTAAAGATATGCTTAAATCTAACAAATGTATAAACAAATAAGCAATATGTACACAAATAATATGTACTACAAATGAACAATATGTATTCAAATAATTAAGATACAAAGTGTCATTGTGCTTTGCAGAACAGATGTGCAAATGGAATTCCAGCGGATACATATGTAGGACAGCAATGACAGTATAATACTGCTATGGATTAGTGGTAAATTACAAGCAGAACGTGAGCGAATGGATCTGAATTGAAATATACAATGAAATACACAGCTACTTAATTCAAAAGTAATTTAGAACATAAGAACTATACAAACGAGAGGAGGCCATTCAGCCCATCAAGCTCGCTTGGGGAGAACTTAACTAATATCTCAGAGTTGTTAAAATCTTATCTAGCTCTGATTTAAAGGAACCCAAGGATTCAGCTTGCACTACGTTATCAGGAAG
>JAODLC010000049.1:13625998-13638218 GCA_026781145.1 Hippopotamyrus pictus
CACAATATTCTAGGTGGGGTCTTACCAAGGAATTATATAAATGTAACATCACCTCCCTTGACTTAAACTCCACACACTTGGAGATGTAAAACAACATCCTATTGGCCTTTTTAATTGCTTGCCCACACTGGTGAGAGTTGGACATGGAAGCATCAACATTACCAAGAGAAGATGCATCTCAATGTTTTTGTACAAATGACAGATAAAGTATTGTTTCATTTTCGTTTCAAATCTGGGGGGTGCGTGGGGTGGGGTATATATAGCTGTCCTCCAGGAAGTTGTAAGTCGTAGGATGTTAACTGAAGTTCTGTCTCCATGCTGTGAGATTAAGATCATGGGCAGACTTCACCGTAACAACTTCAGTCTTCTCATCATCTGTGAGTATTACAGAAAGTTAACTGTGCAGAACTTTACAGTACTACTCCTATTTCTGGTTACTGGTATGAGTAACATTTGTTGAGTTATTCTACTGTTGGAAATAATACTAATAAAACACATATATTACATGTTACTTAGATGCAGTTAGATTTTTGTAAACAGCCTTAGAAATGATTCCAGTACCAACGGACATAATTTAAGTGGGAGGTTACAATATGCCATTTAAAGGTCTAAGTGCTTCTGAAACAGTCAGATGATGTACTGCAGAAAATTAACATATTGGTAGCAACTACATTATCAGTAACCACAAGTTTTTACCACTTTTTCCATTTATTTCATAGACTGACTTTTTTATTCTTATTAAGCAATTGGAAAGTTGAGTAAACTTCATTTATAAAAGTATAAATGAAAATATAAGTCAAAGAAAACAAGTTTCCTTGATACCATGGAAAAAGTATGTAACAGTGCATGTCTGACATCCTATTAACTGGTTGTGTGGTGATGGTATAGTCACATTCTTGGCTGTCCTTTAGATTGAAATACACTAGTTGACTGTTTCATCCCTTGAATGAGCAGTATTTAATGTTCTTTGTAGAAAAGGATGACTTGACTTGATTTTCTCTCCTGTTATAACTGCTATTGGAGGTTACTTTGATCAATCAAAGATATAACATTTTCTTGCTAATAAAGGTACTCAAATGGTGAACATGCTGTAAATTTATTTGATATTGAGTGTACTTTTGGTACATATTAAATGAGTAGAAATTTTGATTTGTTGAGGATATTACAAGAGGGAAACAACTGTAACAGATTACCAGCTTCAGCTCAGGTTGGTGGACCTGTTTGGACACGCTGCTGATGGAGGGTCTGTCCTGAGCAGGAGAAGTTCTGTTAGATCCAATCCGGAGATAACGTGTTGGCTGCGTCTCCTCTGAGCATGGGCGTAGATTTGGGCTTGGGCATGTCCCTGCCAATATCGTGGCAGCACGCGGTATGTTTAAGAGGCGGGGGCTCAGGGCTGATTTGGGCGTACCAACGTTGAAACCAAACCGACGTCCTAATTTCTGAGTTGTCTAAAAGTTGTGGAGATATACATAACGTGGTTTTCTTCCATGAAGGACAGTGTAGAGTCTACGACGATATTTTATTTGGAAGTAACACTGTAGCCTGTCACCTTCCTAGAGCTACCCCCCCCCCCCAGGGACCAATTATTTCCCTACGTCTGTGTGGAGTTGCATGCTTTTCCCTGTTCAGGTGGGTGTCCTCTGGGAATTGTGGCTTCCTCCTGAATTCCAAAAGCACGTGGTTAGATAATTGGCCGTCGCGGATAATGCTTTCCTTGAATCGTTTCTGTCCACCTAAGGCGCTGTTCTGCAGATGTTCCCAGCTGCTGTGCTGGAGGACGCGTGCCGGGGAGGGGATGTTCTCGTGCACTGCAGCGTGAAGCGGGAACTTGAGATCTACTGGTTCACCTTGGCGGCCCAGACGACTCGTACCACCAGCATCGCGGTGGTCATGAACAAAGTCAGGAATATGACACGGGGCAGGTACCGGTTCAGCGAGTCGCCGGACAGAACCGTAGCCATGACCATCACCGACGTAACCGCGGGCGACCAGGGCTTCTATCTCTGCATGGGCCGTACCAACGGGAGGATGGTCATCAGCGATGCCACTCAGCTCATCTGCAAGAACGAGAGCGGTACGTGTAGCTTAGGGTGCAGCTAGAAGATGCATCTCGAGCCACAATTGTACTGAGGGATGAATGGTGTGTTTATTATAAAAAGCACTACCTGAACACACTCTCCCTACAGAATAGCAGCTATTTCATATCACTGTTACTGTAGCTTCAATTTTTTTAAATTTTGTTTTTATTTTTATATTGCTTTTTTGAAATCCAGTTTAGTTTTAGTTTCCAGTGCAGTGTCATTAGTTTTTAAGATGTTTCTATTTAGTTTTTTATGCATTTAAGTTTTAGCGGTTTTGTTTCTAGACAAACTGAAAGCTGTTGAGCTATTTTTTGTCCGATCTTTAGAGAATCGTACCCGAATACACAGTACACATTACAGTATGTACTAATGTCCCCAAAATGGCCAATTAATTATTATTATTAATTAATTATTATTAATTATTAATAATCATTAAAGATGAACAAACCATTACTTTAGCAAAATAGTATTAAAAAACAGTAACAAAAAACGTCTGAGGTTTGTTTTTATTCTATTTTAGTTCATTTCAGAAGCATTTGCTTTAGTTTTCATTTAGTTGTTTTTATTTCGTTTCCGCATCTCATTTTATTTGTTTAGGAATTTTTTTCCTATAGTTTTACTTAATTATAACCCTGCCTCATATATGTCTGAGAACTTCACCATCAGTCTAAGGGTTACGCATAATAGGCCTGTTTGATGAGATCATTATGCTTTGCATTAATTCAGCCCCTTCAGCAACCCCGGAGTCCTCCTCCAAGACCTTCTCTCTCTGCTGGACGCTGATGGGATGTCTCCTGTTCACCACAGTTTCCACCATATGTGCACACTGTGGTTTCCAAAGGTATAGACTGTGATTTATCCATCCATTACATGTGTGCTAATTCATGTAACTAGTGCTTACTTAACTGGACTATGTAATGGAACTAGATAAGTCTTAAGTAATCAGAATGCACGAAGTAGGAGTAACATGTCTTCCATGTTTTGTTCATAGCTGTAAAAAAATTGTGTAAATAAATAAAAGGGTGGGAATGTCCAGGCTCACTGCGATGATGTATTTGATGGATAGTTATGAAAATGCTATAATATATAACATACATTTTCATCTTGCTTGCAGGTACTTTTAAAAAAGAAGCACATGCTATTTAAAACTGGATTCATTAAAACCTTTATTTTCTGTTAAAAGTATTCATGAGTCTATCTTGCCTACAAATGCACCAAGACACAAAAGACTTGTAAGTAAATGTGTCTTTTAAGTAGACAGTCGGTAATATGAATTAAATATCTGAGATGGCTATTTAGTCATATCCATTGCAACAGCCTAGGTTACACAGGCTGATTTTATACTATCAATAGGTGCTTTTACCCAAAGAGATACATTTGCGAAAGTAGTGTCAGCCAGTCCCTGCAGCACTTGTGGTCAAAGGCCTTGCTCAAGGAACCAGTGAAGAAATCACTCTGGCAACCATTTTGGCTGGTGACATATCACCCTTCACAATAAAATAAAAATAAGCAGTTTTAAAGGTAAGTGCAATGAAAATTCAACTGATTGTTTAATTGTGTTCATTTAAACAGAAGAAAGTGAATTCCATTTTTAAACATAAGACTAAACTATTTAGAGGGAACTGGTGTCGACAAGCAGCGAGTGTGTACGCTGAATCTTCGCTACGCTGTCGTGCTCATCTTCCTATGATTTTCAAAGGAAACAGTAACAGCTGCCGGAGTGTGGTTTGTGGTCTTCTGTAAACTCTTGTAAATATACAAGAGTCTCAGTTACTGAGCTTCAGTGTAATAACTAAGCAAGACACTAAAATGCAAAAGGAATCAAATCATTCAAATCTGAAATTCAAGAGCACTTGCACACATTTTAAAAAGGCCAGGGGGCATATTTACCATCCATAAAACATCTTGAACTTGATTGAAGAGATTTGTTCCTTTTGGTACTGGACATTTCTTCACTGGTGGTTCAGTTGCATTCCAGTCGCCTCATTATCCATGGATTTGTATGGAAACTCCACCATGACTGCCATGATGGCTCAGGGTGCAGGAAATGTATCATGCTATTTAGGAGGAAAACCACAGTGACTCCTTCAGTGATGCCAAAGAACTGATCTTAGGAAGCGGATCACAGCTGATGTCCAGGTCCTAGATGAGCTTATCTGGCTGGGGTCTGGAGGCACAGTGCACATTACATGAGTTGGACTCAGTAGGACTTTTTGTGGAACCTAATAATTAATCATTCTGTCTATATCTATCTATCTATCTATCTATCTATCTATCTATCTATCTATCTATCTATCTATCTATCTATCCATCCATCCATCCATCCATCCATGTCAGGGAGGACACTTTGAGCTACTTCAGGTTTGACAAATTACTTTCAAACTGACAGGCTCCAGTGCTCGGCTAAATCGTTCATTTCTTCTTGTGCTTTGACTGGTTTGTCTCCTTGATTGAAAGACTCATCCAGCTGTTTCACATTAACATCAGCCCCGCATGCATGATTATAGGAGACTGATTATCTGGTCACCCTATGATTGAATGAAAAGACCTTTCAGGGTTGAATTCATAATAATACCGTACTCAGGCATTCCGATCCGCAATATATCGGGATTGGTACCAGCCTTGCGTCAAATCGGAATTGGTTAGAAAAGAAGACCAGTGGTCCCATCCCTAATACCAGCTCCCAGTTAAACTGGAACATGGGCAGTTTGTGAAATCCGCAAACTGCAATCTGATTGGCTGATGACAATAATGCAGTTTTGTTAATCTTGCATGTTTCAGTCAGTTTTTGCTGTTTACTTTTCACAGTTTCAGCCTTTAGTTTTGTTTAATTGCCGTTTTCATTGACTTATATATTATTTGCTGATATAAATTCAAATGGCGACTTTTTTTTTTGGCCGGGCAGTGTATATATTACTTTAGTTGATGAAAATAATTTGAAATCAACAGTTTTCATCTTAGTTTCTGTTTTGTATTATGAAAATCACCCCAGTAGTCACCTGCTATCTATTGATGCAAAGATTCACCAGAACACAGTTGTGGGAGGAAACAGAGGAGGTCTGCAAACAGGAAGCACATGCGAAAGTGAAAGTGAAAATTAAAATCCAGACCAAGGCTTTGTTTCAACCAACCAGTTAAGTGCTCTTTGAATGTAATTCCTCAAACTCAGCTGGTTGGTCAAAACAAAATCTTGGTCTGGATTTTTACTTTCTGGAACTGATCTATCCACCTCTGACTATAAACTTTCTCTAGTCATGGGGTATTATTTAACATACTGGTGTATTATTCTTGGTGAAGAGGATCTGCAATGGACCATATTATTTCCACACAAATTATAAAGCAATTGTTAAGCTTATTTAAAAGTGAAATAAGAAAAACACACACACACACAAATTTGAAAGTTCTTATATTTGTACACATTTCACAATGTTTTAAAAACATTTTACGACATGAGGAAATCAAAACTGGTTTTAGTTTCAGTGAGGCAAATTAAGTTGTAAGTTAATTGTAATTGTAATTAACTTGTAATTATTAATCACAGAATACACGTTTATGCCAAATTGGAGACGAGAGGGACTGGCCAAGCTAGTATAAACATGAAGGTGTGCTGAGAAGGCGACGTTTTCTGTCCACCACAAAAATCCCAATTAAAAAGCCTTCATTGTCCATAAGCTTCTAAGATTTCAATCACGATAAATAGCATTGCTTTCTTCATCACTTACAGATACTAGCCTTTTTTTCCAATTATGATGAACAAATAAAAGCCATTAGTGGTAACCGAAAGCCTATTATGGGCAAATCCCTTTCCATTCTTTCAGACAGCTCAGGAATTATACAACTTGTGAAGTTTTATCATTGTGTCTCTCCCCTCATATCCATTCATTTTCATCCAGACCAGTGTCACGTTTCAGCTTCGCTAGACATGACATTGTATGAAAGCGCTATTCAGGTTTCTGAAGATTGCATTGTTAAGGGAGACTTGGTCACGGTGCTGCTGAGAAACTTCAGCTGGCGTCGAAGTGTCGAAACTGTTCCCAGATCAGTTTGCCACCATTTTCAAGTTTGCCAAAGAGCAAGTCTGGATCTTGGAACAACCTTGAAGGCAGTTTTGAAGAGCAGTTTCACAGTTACTGTCCATGCACACTGAGAGCAGCATGAATATTTCTTTATAGCAAATGTAGTGTTTTAATTCATTTTTTATCCTATTTTCTTCATAAAAAATTGCAAACCTATAACCTGAATTATATAGTTATAATAGTATTTAATTATTCATGTTTCCTTCGGTTCAGCATCCCTGCATTGAAAAGCACTTGGAAGATGGGGGGGCAGCAGTTACTCACCAGATGCTTAGTCACTCTTCATATTCATTTAAGCATTTAAACAGATGAGACACTTGATTTATTTTGCAAAATGCTATAACAGCAGGCTCCTTCTGGGACTCGAGACATTGGCTGTGACCTTTGACCTCTGGACGGGGTCTCACACTGTTGCCTTATCACCAACTTGGGTGTCTTAGAGGTGTTTATCGCTCTCCCTGCCGTCATTCCTGTGCGCTCAGGTGAAGCCAGCCGGCAGTAATCGTGGGGTTTACATTTTGGCTGCGGCTGCATTCGCTTGATTTTTCTGCAGCCTGTAAGTTGAGGACTTCAGGACCAAGAAAGGTTAGATATTTTTTCCATTTGTTTGTGGCAGTTGGCATATTACAATAAAAAATTAAGCAAATTTGCCTGTAAAATAGCAATAGGTACTAGTTAATTTGTAAAATAATTTTCAGTGATAAGAAACAGGGGTAACACTTAGGACACAAATATATTATTATACTATTACTTATGTATTAATTAATCACAAAGTAAGTCTTAGTCACAAATGATCACATGTTAATTCATCATTAATAAATAGTGATGCATGTTTTATCTCAAGCAGTTACTATATTTGTGGCCATACAGTAGGTGGAAATTAGCGGGAGAACATTTCAAACTGGATTTAAGGAAGCACTTCCTTACACAGTGTGTAGTCAGAGTATGGAATAGTCTTCCTGATAACGTAGTGCAAGCTGAATCCTTGGGTTCCTTTAAATCAGAGCTAGATAAGATTTAAACAACTCTGAGCTATTAGTTAAGATCTCCCCAAGTGAGCTTGATGGGCCGAATGGCCTCCTCTCGTTTGTATAGTTCTTATGTTCTTAATTAGTTACTATATGTGTTAATTCTGTAAACCTTTGTGAACTACTGAAGCAACTATTGAGGGAGCGAGCAAGTACGGAATAACACAAGTGAAATTCTGATCTTGTGTTTGTTCATCATTAAGGAATTGTTACTCATCATTTCAAGTAACAGCTGTATTTATTCATGATTTGTTCATAAAATGTACTTCACTGGTAACTGAGCTATTACTATTTGTGCCCTATCCCAGTAATGCATTACCGAAACATCATTCTCCCACTGCTGTCTGCCCTCTACAGGCTGTGGGGGAAGTTGCAACCTGAAACTTCAAATCAAATGTCTTCATCCAGCCCTTCATCTTCCAACAGCTTTTCCAATACTAGGTCACATGGGTGGGGTTGGTGTATTCTGTCAGATTCGGTAAATTCAGAGAACACTGTCTAATTCTCCTAAGGCGTTTTCCAATGACTTTCTCACCTCCCATTTCTGTACACTCTTCATTATTGGCTGTGGAAGCGCGTGAACTCCTCTGGATGGCCAGGATGTGGAGGAACAGGAGGAGGTGAAGTCCAGTACAAGCAGCTGCATGGAGCGGAAGGAGGGCCTGGGCATAGAGCTGGAGTATAATAGATAAGACACAGTGCAGCCTTAGTGCCCTAGTCCCAAGGTCGGGAAGGTTTCGTGACACTGCATCACAGAGCCAGAGTAGTCTGGGGGCTGTTAAAGAAGACATCAGTCATTGAGGTGACAGTGATGATGCTCCTTTTAAGATCTCAAAATCCATCCATCCATCCATTTTCTCTACCCGCTTGCCCTACGTTGTGGGGGTCTCCAAAAAATAATAAATAAATAAAGAAACAGTACGCAAGTCTATTTGGATAACACTGGAAAAGTAATACTCAAAGACAGTTATTTATGTTTTTGGCTGGGAAGGTTTATACTCCACAAGGGAGACAGGGGAAGAAAAAAAAGAGAACGGCAACTGGCCCATGACCTTCTGCAGGCTGCTTGGGCCTCACAGGAGGTCCTACTTGGAGACATACTACTCTGACTGGCCAATCCGCCTGGAGACGTACTACTCTGACTGGCCAATCCGCCTGGAGACGTACTACTCTGGCTGGCCAATCAGCCTGGAGACGTACTACTCTGGCTGGCCAATCAGCCTGGAGACGTACTACTCTGGCTGGCCAATCAGCCTGGAGACATACTACTCTGGCTGGCCAATCAGCCTGGAGGCCACGGTTACAGGCCTGCCACTCCCAGCTGCATGTCGAGATAGGGATTACTGCTTAATATATGGTTTAACTTAGCAATATTGTAGCCTGAGCACCATTTTTAAAGCACTTTAATGCTGAATCTGTGATGCAGCATGATGTTTCTAGGAGAGCCTCGACCTAAGCGACGGCAACCATGAAGAAGGCAAAGACTGCAGCCCAGGATGGGATGGTTGGCGTGCTCTTTCTCCTCCTCCAAGACCTCGGTTTATAGGTGACCTCCCTCATCAACTGGCCAATAAATAAAGTCAACAATGTTATTTAGTGTCATTCACAAGCATTCCCTGAACGTGCATTATTTACAGTTTGACCTTAAACTCCGTCGGTGTCAATGTGTCTGTGGTTGTAAGTTTATAAAAATAGCTTTTAAATATTTAATTAATACTATTTTAACTAATTAATAGTATTTAAATCTCCAGGGGGTGAGGGCATGTACCACAGTTCTGATGGTAACCACTGACATCCGGACACCACGTTTACGTTCGTATGAGACCTTCAGGTAACGTTCAAACTGCTTTTACCCACCTGTACTGTCAGAGCTTCGCAGTATCAAACTCTCCCTTTGAATTCGCACAGAAACCTTCCCCCCTCACAAACCCAAATAGGCCTATTTGTCAGCACACAGGGAAATGCGAGCAAGGGTCTTCGTCGTGGGGGAATGTGCAACAGCCACACGGCCGGCAAAATCGCTAGGCGAGCTATCGCACGGGAGAGTACAGGAAGTGCAGCGGTACATCTGAGGCTGGCGGGAATCGGCGGGATGGAAGCCGTTCAAAGTCTGCAAACTCTCGTCTGAAGCACGGAAAGAAGCCATCTGCTCTCCCTCTCCAGTCCCTGGAACGGAGTCAATAAAAACAACACCACCATGACCAAGTTTCCCATAAAGTCTTTGCGCTTTCGTTTTTTTTGATGTTTTCGTGCAAATGCCCGGCACTAAAAACGCCTTTGATCAGCTCCACTTTATTATGACTACCAGCTAACGCCGGGCAGACATTAATAATTACACTCAGACTGGGCTACAAATGTTTATAGTGCAATGAGGGCTTTCCCTTCAGGGACACTACGCACACATTACACGTGATTGCTCACCGAATAAAATCCAGCAAGGCTAGTTGCAGACCTTGTGATGCTCAGTGAGATAATGACATATGGCAATGTGAACAGTCACAGTTAATGTTACTTCTGATTAACTACAGGATATTCATATGGTAAAAAGGGGCAATTTTGAGTCACCAATTCACATCATATTTGGAATGCATGAGGTAAGTGGAATACTCAAAGACAAGCTGAACAAACACAAGGAAATGTAAAAACTCTCAAACCTTGATCCGTGGAGGGGCAAAGGTCACAGCGTGACCCTCTGTATCAACCTTCACTTCAGTTCTATTTCCTATTAGTTTTATTTATGGTTTTTTAAAAAGGTTATAAATTGAAAATCAGGCCAAATGTTTTGTTAATTCTATCATACCCAAGCTGCAAATACAGCCTTTGATCTTCAAAGAACATTTCGTGCCATGAGAACAGCAGGTGCGCAATCAGCGCTAGTCGTGATTAGTTAACTTTCCGCGGATGTTAAATATAAATCGCATCAGACGATTGCATCCCCACAAGCGCCCCAGGTGAGAGAATCCGGAAAATCGCTAATAGCAATAGCGAGAAATCCGGCAGCCGATAGCCCGGAGGGAGGAGTCCCAGCCTCCCCGTTCCAGACCCGCCTGAGCTCAGGCGGCGTCTTCCGGGCCCCCATGTTTACCCACGTCACAAAACCATGCTGCTCCAGATAATTGGTGACTTTGGGTGGTACGTGAATCTGTCAAAGGACGTGTTCATGCAATATTAACAAAAGACGGTGCAGTTCCAATGGGGTGTGTCAGTAAGTTGATTGGACTCAGCTACATGGTGCGCCGTGAGAAATGGACCTTCTTGTAGACGGGCATCCCATCCAGGAAGCATCCCACCTTCCAATCTCTTCTTCCAGGGATGGTATCTGCATCGCCGATACTCTCCATGGATAAGCTGTTACTAAAAATTGATAGAACAAAAGAAAAAAAAACAACCTTGAATACAAACCTATATGAAATATATAATTTAAGCACTACCATTAAAAAAATCATATTTACTAGCAAAACACCCAAATGTATATCTTGACACCTAAAATGCACAAATGCACTACCCCAAATGGTTATTTAGAAGTTCATAGGGCCTCTTATACTGATCTCCACATATCATGTGATGCTCAGATTAGATCAGGTCAAGTCAGGTTGGGGAGCAGGTACTGGTACAGCATGTCACATGACGAAACACTTCCGGTTCCCAGTTGGCAACCCTCCGGAAGTGGGTGTCTAAGTGCCACAGCCAGGTGTTACATGGGCGTCCCCTAGGCCTGGTCCAGCCACTTGGTCCTCAGCAATGAGGATCCTGCGAGCCGGATCACCCTCAGGGAAACGCACCACATGACCATAGTGCCGTGACTGACGCTCCCTCACAATGCAGGTAATGTGCCTCATTCGGGACTCCTCAAGCAACCGCTCATTCCACACAAAGTCAAACCAGCGGTACCCAAGGATTCTCCAAAGAGACACAGTACCAAAGGAGTCCAGTCTTCGTCTCAGCTCACTGGATAGTGTCCACGTCTCGCAGCCATGCGGCAAAACAGGAAGCACCAGGACTCTTACAAAGATATAGGGAACGTCGCGCACCCCTTTCCAGTGACCTCATAACCCCCCATGCTTTCCCAATCTATCTACTGACTTCATAGGAAGAATCACTAGAGACATGAATGTTGCTGCAGAGTTAAGTGTGCCTCTCGATGTGGTCGCATTCTCTCTGCGGACAAACACACTGATGGCTGTGCCCAAGAGGTCATTAAAGGCCTGGCTCTTGGTTTTTATGAAGAACTGTCGCAAGCCAGACACTCAGGCTCCTCGCTCAGTCTCTCGAGATCCCCGATCAGAGCCTCTATCAACACCACGGAAGTCACAGCATCATCGGTAAAGTCAAGATCAGTAAATCTTTCTTCAATAATAGATGCCCCACAGCCACTGGACCCCATGACCCTGCGAGCACTGGAGAGAGTATGAGCAAGAACACACACCTGACAAACCCCAGAATCAACTGGGAAGAATGCAGAGGTTCTGCCTCCACTCTGCACAGCACTCACAGTACCAGTGTACAGGCCGGCCATGATGTCCAGTAACTTCAGGGGCGTCCCACAAAGTCTCAGGACGTCACACAGGGCAGCTCGATCAACTAAGTCGAACACTTTACGAAAATCGGAAAAGGCTGCAAAGGAACTCTGCCGATATTTGCATTTGCACTCAACCCTCAGTGCCAGAATGCGGTCGATGGTAGACTTCTTAGGTGGAAAACAGGACTTCTCCAGTCACCGCTACGTGAGAAAGTGATTGTGGATCTTGTTGAGGATGACCCTTGCAAGGACCTTACCGTACTGAGAGCAGTCTTATCCCCCAGTAATTGCCGTGACCCAGGCAATCACCCTTCCCCTTCCAGATAGGGACAACAACTCCCATTTTCCAGTAAGAACATAAGAACATAAGAACTATACAAACAAGAGGAGGCCATTCAGCCCATCAAGCTCGCTTGGGGAGATCTTAACTAATAGTTCAGAGTTGTTAAAATCTTATCTAGCTCTGATTTAAAGGAACCCAAGGATTCAGCTTGCACTACATTATCAGGAAGA
>JAODLC010000049.1:13664377-13675542 GCA_026781145.1 Hippopotamyrus pictus
GGGGGGGGGGGGGGGTGGGGGGGGGGGGGGGGGGGGGGGGGGGGGGCTGCCAGCACGTCGTGACAGAAATGGTTACGTCAAGAGCTCTTCTCGTCACACAGCAGTTACTGTGCTGAATTCCACTAGCCTGTGTCACCCCAAGGCCAGAAGTTCTTAAATCCTTCAGGTGAGAGTGACATCCTTCCTGTAGCCTTTCATCCAGCTAAGAAAAAGGAACAAAGACGATAAATCGGGCATTACTAAAGGTTTACATCTGATTCATAGCATTAAAATGTGCGCTGCAGCGTCTTGAGACAGATGTGTGCCCTAACTGAAGGTAAAGGCCACCTCTCTATATGATAAGCCTGATTAAATGCAATGTGGATTAAATAAATAGTCAGTCTTCCAAGCCTCTCATGCAGCTAGCAGGGTTACAGTGGACATGAGGCAGGGGGGACTGGACTGGATGTAGGAGCCTCAGAAACACTGGAAAACTGAGAAAACACACATGAACACGGAGAGAACATGGAAGCTTTACTTCACAGGATACAGGACACGCAGACACACACACACACACACACGTTTGTATTCATATCTTTGTGGGGACCATACATTCATTTCTATGGGGAAAACTCTAATCCCAACAATGACAACCTTAACCCTACCCAACCCTAACCTTAACCATAAGTAACCGAACAAAATACAAGACTTTTGACATTTTTAGTTTTTTGATTGCAGTCACAGAGTTTTATAAAAAAAAAAAAAGTGTTCCTTTGTGGTGACCCAAAATATGGTCTCCAGAACATCAAAATAACAGGTTTTTAATTACATTGTGTAACACATTGTAATATATGCACCCCCCACCCTACACACACACAAGTCAAGTTTTAATATTTTTTTCCAAATCATGCACTTTATTATTGTGTACTGAAATGCTTTTAACTTACACTCGAACCCACAACCCGGGAGTGTATTTATATCTTTTTATATTCTATGTCATACTCCAGACTCAAGAAACCTGTGGAGCTCCTCCAGTCATATAAATGGCTGAACTGCATTGAATTATTTCTAAGAGTTTTCTATGGATACAAGCCCTTTCCGGAAAATTCATCAAAGAAGAGGCCAGTAATCAATACAAACGTTATCAACGGCTCCCTCATCGGCAATGAGCGTGAAGCGGATGTGATGGAGCTACTTGTTTATCTCTGTCAAGCTGCCCCGAGTTTGCTCTCATGCGGGACTAGTGACAGCATACAGGCGAGGTGGGGAGGGGACTGTGTGTCAGAGCTCATCGCTCAGGGCTGGGCCGGGAGGTGGGGGAGCCTGGGGGTTTGAACTTCACTCTCCTTACCAAAGGGGCAACGGCCTGCCTATCCTGGGGGCGACCGCAGCTACTCCCGGGGCCGCGGCCTGCCTATCCTGGGGGGCGACCGCAGCTACTCCCGGGGCCACGATCCCCATGATCCTTCGGATCCTCGGCCGACAGCGGGCCCGTCCCTGTGGAATTCCATGTCAAGGACGCGATGCGGAGTAATTACTTTGCCGCGATGTGGCTGAATCCGTAATTGCTTCCGGCTAGCCTGGGGGTCAGCGGCCGCTGTGCATTTCCAAGGAGCCCAGAAGCAAGACACAGAATTAAGACGCCAGTTGGAATTTGCTCTAATGTTGGCTCCCTGTACACATCAGCTCCAATAACTGTGCTCCTTTGGTTTTTAATTTTTTTTTAATTTGCAGCTTTCGTACATGAAACAGGAGGAGGAGGTAAGGAGCCTGCACTGATTACAGCGCATTACCACACCCACCGCACGACAAACCACCTCAGGGATGAGAACCTGAGTGCAGTCGGTGATACTTCAGCACCACAATAATCCAAATGAAACAGTGGGAGATTTTTCCGGTGACTGGAGAGTCAATTCTGCCGTCAACCCCCAAATTTTCCCTATGAAAGGGACAACCTGCTTGCAGGGCTGGATGTAGAATAACATCATACCCAAGATGAAGCAATCGCAGGTTAAGGGCCTTGCTCAATGGCCCATCGGAGTAAAATCACTCCTGGCATTAACAGGACTTGAACCAGCAACCTTCCACTTGCTGGCACAGATCGCCAGCCTCAGAGCCTACCCTCCACCCGCAAATAATATTTGTCATCATGAAATAGCCTTAGAATATATCAGAAATATGTCATTCAAGCAAAGCAACGCATAGAATATTTTCCAGGAATGCTGCCAAATGGACATATTGAGAAATGAGACCTTGGTTCTATTACCAACTGTTTATAAAAAGGTTATTTTTCGCAATGAGGATAATGCCATTACAGCACGGGGCAGTGATGCAGAGAAGGTGCCTACGGCTGGCACTGAGGACTAGGACAGTGTCCCAGTTCAGGTGGAAGGACAGAGATGCATTATAACCTCCCTGCACGCATACGCCACCCGTGATGCAACCGCTCAGTCCGCAAGCTGAGCTCTGTTTTTGCGTTACCCCACGTTTCTCCGAAGTGGGGGAAAAAATCTCCAGGTAGAGTGGTGAGTTTCTCCGGTACGGCCCCCATTAGTCAGGACGGAGGTGATTTATTGGTTCCCATCCTGCAAAATTTAAATTAGCTTCTCAGAAACAGCACTGCAATTTGCTCCTGTTTCGTAGGGTATTGCGTTCCACTTTGATATCCTCTCTCAGGGCAAATTAGCGTCTTTTGCACAAAGTGTCCCATCATCCTGTTCACTGTTATTGGCCCGCTGAGAGCAGGAACTCAAAATACTAAAACCACACCTTCACGACGTGAAGGGTTCCCCTGCTTTCTCTCGGCCAAATAGAGAAAACGAACTTTAAAGAATCAATGTCAGAATGAGCAGCTGAGTCACTTTGAAGGGTCATAATTATATACATTCTTATGTGACCTGATTAAATTGTAATTTCAGTAGAACTAGATCATGGTTGGTAAGTTGCAGGTTTACAGAAAACCCAAGTTTTTTTTTTTAACTAGCGTACAAACTACTTAAGCTACATTCATATTACAAGCCTCATTGTTCAATTGTGATTTCTTTTGCTCAGATCAGATTTGCCTGTGTTGATGGTTCACACTCATAAGTAAAAGTGACCTGTGTCTAAATGTAATGTGAACGCAAACGTCCTCCAAAATGACACACATGCACACACTGTTATGATTCTGCGTCATCGACAACAAAAAACACTTAGCGCATGTGTATAGGCAATACACTACATGAATTCCAATCTGATTGTTCTCATTCATGTCACTTGCGCACAAATCGGGTACGTATCCGATCTAGACCATATATGAAAGTGACTCAAATCCGATTTCAAAAGAATGGATTTCCGTGTCGGGACAGCCCTGAAAACATCAGATCTGTGTTACATAAAGCAAAAAAATCGGATTTGAGTCACCTTGCCCTGGTAATGTGAATGTAGCCTTATTCATCTGAATGAAGCAGACAGACCATATATTGTGTATATATGAACATTATTTTTGAAATATGAAAATATATAGGCAGAAATTCATATATCCACTGTTGTTTGGTAAATGAGGCAGATATTCATGCTTCTGCTCTCCAAAGACGTCTACTTTAAACGAGAAAAATATCCACATGGACTAGCGGATTTAACAGTGAGGAGGGACAAGTAGCGATAAGGCTAAGTGCATGAGAGAGCTATCATGGGGAAGTGACTTCTGGGGATGCTATGTGACGCGTCGGAAGATGAGCGCAGTTGCTCTGGGGGAGGGAGCTGGTATGAAAAGGGAGATTCAGATTTTTTGATGTCCCCTCTAGAGGCAGAGGCCAAGAGAATCTGACTCTCAGCACTTCCATGGTCTGTGAACATTCCCTGCTGGAGTGTGACTCAGCCGTGCTCCAACAGAGGCTCTGACAGGCCTGTCTCTGCCAGGATGACAGTGGCCACTCTGGGCCGTCTCCCTGGGTCAGGAGAAAAAAGGGACCATTTATTTTTATTTTTAACTGACAGATACCTGAGGTCCCCATCGGGGTGATCACATCTTAAAAAAATAATAGCTGAAACTGTTCAGATCGCCAAAGTCGCGGGTAACCGCTCAGCTCTCTGCTGCCATTTAGCCACCAACGGCTGTTTTTCCGTTACACTGTCAACAGTTTAAGTTTGATCTTGAGAAAGTATCAAAGACCGGTTACTATTCATGTCTGCTTCCGTATGTGGTCAGGCACATGTGGATTCTTGCAATTAAGCACCAAATATGTTTTGGCAAACAAGTCATTGTGTAGCCAATTTAGAGAAGCGATGAAGCTGAAATACTGTATCTTGCTCAGAGGCACAACATCTGCATTTTAATTATGCTTTAAGCCCAGAACCACCTGGACCGGAGTTTGGAACTTTCATTGCCTCACTGTGAGGATTGGCTTAGTTTTATAGCACCCGGTTGATCAAAAACTTTGTATTGCACTGAAATTTCTTAGCGAGAATGAAACCTGAGAACAGGTTTGGTCCCTGTCACGCTGCTTGTTCGCACTTCATTAGAACACTTACTTTTCTGTGATTGGCTCCATCCAGCCTGTTAATGGGTCTGCATGTGTATTTTTATTTCAATTTCTTCAACTGAAGCGACAATATGTGAGGAATTAATGCCCCAGAGGGTTGATGGTTCACATATTCATTGAAACAAGTGGCACTTGATACATTTAAATCTGCTTAACATTGAATAGGCTGAGTCATAGTGTATGTGTAACTGTTATTGCATCTAACAGTAGCAATTACTGTATTCATTTTATTTATTTGTTTTAAAATGTGCATACTATATTAGTATTATGTTGTACAGTCATGTGTTGCTTAGCAACAGGAATACGATCTGAGAAATGTCTTTAGGCGATTTCGTCGTTGTGAGAATGTCAAACTATATGTATTACTATGCATCTAGGCTATGTGGTATAGCCTAAGTAACGACAAAAAATACAGTATAGTAAGTACATAGATGGGTAATATGGTTGTTTATCATTATCAAGTATTATGTATTGTACATAATTGTTTGTGCTATACTTTTATATGACTGACATCACCACAAACACGTTTCTGTTGTTGTAGGATTTTTTTTTCACTCAGCTGTACCGTAACAAGTGTCGAGTGATGAGACAAAGATAGCGATTTGATTAGATTTGAATAAATGAAACCAAATTAGGTTTATTTGAAAACAAATAATTTTCCAAGCAAATGAATAAAAATTTTTGCTGTTTTCCCCGTTTGGTGGGTCGGCAGAAGTCTGTAAGGGGTCTTCTGCGACATGGGGTTAATTCAACTCCAAAAGACCAACTCTTCTGACTGCAGACGTACCATCCAATCCCAGTTTGAGCATCAGCACCATGGTGAACAGATCTGATGAAGTCTGGCCCTTTCATTCTCACCTTGCTTCAGTACTCCGGTATAGTGGTGATGGAAAATGTTCCAGGAAGACACAGAGAATTGTTGAGGTTCAAGTCATCTTCAAATGTGGTGGAACCTATGATCAGAAAGCCTGGTCTGCTAAGTTAATCTGCTGGGTGTAAGTAGAAGCTAGATAACTATATGATGGAACAGTGACATGTGATACTAGTTGCAGAAGTAAATCAACTGTAATTAACAGCGTGAAGGTGTTTTGGAAACAAAAAGGAACCGTATCAACAAGGTTATTTATCTATATTACATGCAAAGCATACTTCTGTTTTATTGGGACACTGATGGTAGCATAATCCTATAATTGTATTAATTCCAGCAGTGACACATACCATATCATTTGCCAGCAGGAAACACTGGAAAAGCTTCTTCAGTTCTGAAGGCAATATTGTTAAGCCCTAATGCTAAGATTAAAACACAAGGCAAAGAATTTTCATTTGACTTCAAGTAAACCACAGGCAACTGTTTGTCATTCTAAAGTTTCAAAACAATCTAAACCGGTGAAGAGACTGTGATATGTCCTTTTGAACATGTAGATTTCTCTCTAGTAGTGATTAACAAAACATAGACTGATTGATTGTCACACCAGCGACCACGAGCGACCACACCCCCCCTTCGCTACGCCACGCCTACCTTCCTTATTTAAACCCCGCACGACCGTCATTCGGTGCGAGGTATTGTATAATGCAACTTCCGATCGACTTTCTCCCTTGTCTTTGTTTCAGCTCCGATCCGCCCGACTCTCCCTGCTCCCGCTTCCTGCGCTTCCCGATCCGTCCCGCTCCCCCCGGTGTCTCCCGTCAGCGTCTTAGGACAGACTTCCCGGTTCTACGACCTCACAGCACCCGACCCGACGACGGTTAAGGATATCCCCCTGGCTTTGGTGTTTTGGACTGGACGGATCTTGGCTTTGACCCTGCTGGTTATTTGGTCTTCTCTTTGGATTGCCCCAATAAAAGGTTTTCGAACCCTGCCCGAGAGTGGTGTGACATTGATAGACTTCATGTTACATGGGAGACTTGTTACATGAGTATCTCCCTAGGAATGCATGTAATGATTGAGCTCATTGGAGTTTTACACAAAAATGTCCTCTACAATCTGATTGGTTATCTCTCTGAACCAATCACTTTTGCTTCTACCCGAAGAACATTTTTGTGTAAGTTAAACTCCCACGAGTAATGACTGAAAAGTCAATAATTTTTATAACTGCACGCAAATGCATGCAAATTTTTTTTTCACTAAATTTTAAAGTATAAAATTTGAAATATACAGTTGCCGATTGACTACAACCATCATCAGTTTTAAGCACAGGAAAATTTGACCCCAGAATTTTATGTGATATAGCAACAATCTCTATATTTTGAGGTAAACTGAACAGCAGTAAAAAAAAATTGCATGGTGCAGGTGGTAGAAAATTTTGTCTGATTTCACTGTTGACTGAACAGGATATCACCAATGTAATGATTTCACTGCTACCATTTTCAGTACATTTTGTCGCGGTTATGTCTGTGTGTACTTTCATGCACATAAAAGAGATGCCCTCAGAGGAACAGATGAGCCAGGGAGAGATCAAACAGGGTCTCTGCATGGTCCTTTTCCCAACCCCCCGAGACCAATCTCCACAGACGCCGTGGGCACCTCTCACATTCTCCTAATCCATTCCCTTTAGTTTGACTTCTGGATGAGACTGGCTTTGCCTACTGCTTCCTGAGCAACCAGTGTGGTTTGGAGAGATCTGCATCGGAGCCGTTTTAATGCTGAGTACCACTCAAAAGGCAAACAGAGGCTTTAAAAATTCAGCAGACATTATTTTCCCTCCATCAAATCAAATAGATTTAGTAAAAGTCAGCTCCCCACTTTAAGTGCCCCATACTCTTTCAGTCCAAAGAGCCTTACAGACGTCACACCTGTATTCTCCTGGTCATTATGACAAGCCTCTAATTTTTTTGCTTTAGATTCAGGCTAAATGTGGCACACGCCAATTCACCATTTACGTTAATTCATTTACTGGATGCTTTTATTCAGATCCGGAACAGTAAGGGTAGGGAAGTACAGCGTGTAATAAAACACAGGTAATTAACACAAACGGAAATTTGGCAACGAAGTGGAAGTTAGTGCTGTGATACTTTCATCTGGTTCTAATGCTGTATTAAAAAAATGTAAAATATATACAAAGTACCTGCATATTTACAAAGTACCTGTATATATGCAAAGTACCTGTATATATGCAAAGTACCTGCAAGGCCAACAGACTTCAAGCCTGTAGTGTTTCTGCACTAAAGTGCAGGTAAGCAGTGAGTTTTGAATATTTATAGGTGCAGATCCTGTAGAGAATGTGGTCTTCTAGAACATCACACACCAAGGTTTATGGTCATCCAGGGTGAAGCCAAGGTTCTGATTGGTTCTTAATAATACTGTTCTGAGGGAAAATGGAACTTTGTTTGCCACAGGCAGGAGTGCAGGGGATATCTGTCTTGGGCAGGCTGATTATCTTACAGCGGTCACTTGCTCAATATTATTGAATTAAGAAAAGATGCAAGAGGCTCCAATTCACAAACTAGATACTAATCTACTAGCGTTCGATGCAAGTATGCATGCTGTGATTTTTCTGGACACGGAACATGGTGAGGGTTGAGCTACAGTGCAGCAGCCAGAAACAGAAAATAACAAAACAGCTCATGACTAATTAGCACAAACCGAAACACCCAAAGACTCTCAGCCTATTAATTTCTCTTCACAAAAATACATGAAATCTGTCCTATTTTCTGTTTGTTTGGAGAACGTGCTGTTGAGGTCGCGCAGATTCCCTGCACATGCTGGGCCAAAGGAGAACCTCGGGTGGGTTTTGTTGGTCATTTAAAATCTGGTGTCGGAATATTTTTTATTTTTTTTTTTTTCACAGAAGTGGCTGATATTGCAACAGCTGCGGGCTGATGCACCTTGAGTGCTGCTTAATGCAAATCCGTACCTAGTTCATATTTTTCGCGGGCAAAACTTTCATCCGCCATGATAGTTCTGCATGTTACCCTTTGCACACGACGAGATTCAAAGTTGACTTTCAGACTGAGAGTGTCTAATATGAGCAGGGAACCGCAGTTTCGCAGATAATAAAAATCTACAGAGAACAGCTGAGGCTTATAGCACATGCAGTGCATCAGGAGCTGGGAAGCACTGCTTCACTGTAACTGCTCGTAATACTCAGCTTTCCTTTTACCAGACTTGTCAATATCACATACCGATAAATGGCTGGCAGGTCAGTGTCCAACAGCAGAACATAAAAACACCCTGAAGCCAGGGGGGTATCAGCGTACAAACTGCAACAGCTCCAGTTAACCAGCTCCAGTTAACCAGCTCCAGTTAACCTTTAAAAACCGCAGAAGCCGTCGTTCCATCCGTTTTAATTTGAGGACGACAAATGGTAACAAACCGTTAGCGGCGGCAGGCGATTTACGGCCCACTTGTAGTATCCCGCGAAGCCGACGTGTTAGCCCGCATTTATTTATTTATATAAGATTCTGGCTGCCGGCAGATAAACCGCGGAGGGGGGTAGGGATGATCTGGGGGTGGACACCCACCCACAGGAGGCCCGCCTCCTGAATTCTGCGGCCGTTCGGTCCTGGCCGCGGTGCCTGCTCGGGTCTTCCGGCGGGAGGGCGCAGTGGGCTGGCAGCGTAAAGTCCAGCCTGCGTGACATTTTCACAGATGGACGGGCAAAGCGTTGAGGCAGCAGGGCTGCAGTCTGCACCGCTGAGGACCTCCCTTAGGTAGACTCCAAGACAGGTGTTTTTTTTTTATCTAAACGGTCCTCCTGACAGGAAGTAATTAGTCGGCGAGACCTTATGAAGAGGTCAGGATGACTGCGAGGGAGAGGGGGGGGTCATTCTCCAGAAGACGTAAACAGAAAATGAAAGGATGTTTCTTTTTTTTGACCTCCACCGTCGTTGAAATGCATTAGTCCAGGATCTTGGATACCAGCTCTCAGGTTAAAGCCATGGCATCCCCATCTATTGACGATCAAGGTCTGTGCGCGTGTGGGTGTGGGTGCTGGTTTGTGATCGAGGGAGGGATCGTCTGATTCACCTCCGGCGTTCATGTGAGAGGCGTCAGAGTGCAGTCTATCTGAGGCTGAGCAATGCGTGGTGCTTTCGTCCGCCAAGGAGATGGTTCCTGGCTATTCAGCTAAGAATTATTTCATTCCAGTCTTTGTCCTGCACGCTAATCATAAACAGCGGCAGGCTGTCGTTTGGGGGGGGCGTATTATTAAAGCTCCTTTCTCAGGTGAAAACGGAGCAACTCATACCACCATTCCATGCACACAAATCTTGATCTCGTGTAGGTTTAATTTCCCCAAGTTGCTTGCTGACAGTTGACTCGATTTAGCATTTTATTTAACTAATTCAAGTCAACTACGCCCCGCACTGTACGAAGCTTTATCCTCCCATTGCACATCCAAGTCTCTGACCGCTCTACTCATTTTGCGCCTTAGCCTTCACATGAACCGAGATAACGTAGCTATAACGTATAACATATAGGCTTCCGAACTAATGGAGATGCCAAGTTTTGTGAATTACCCATAATGCACAGCGCAGGAGCAATGCTGACAGATTATGGTGTCATCATTCTGCCGCCTGGAATGTACGGCATATATGAAAATACGAATCATTTACTGCTACTTAGTTCTGTAATTTATGGGGTTGCTTTTGCTGACAGGTCAATTGCAATAAAATTATGACAGAAACACCCATTGATTTCACCCCCCCCCTTCCTCACCCTCTGTGGAAATGCCACAGCAGCCTCATCCTCCGCCCTCTTTGTTTGGCCTCAGCTGCGCATCGATTTCCCAGTCACTCAGTGACGGAGGAGGTTCGCGTTAAAGCAAACGACCGCACCGCAATTCGGGAGACAGGAAAGGTTCTGGAGGGTGGATGGGGGTGGATCAGGTCACGGGCAATGACGCCTAAAAGGCAAAAGCTGTAAGCGTGCATGGAACTGAGGAAAAGCCCACCTCCTCTATTCAGAAGCCATCTTGCAAACATACAGGAATATTATTGCCCATTCATCAATTTTCTGACCACTTCCCCTGGCCAATGTTGGGGGGGCCTGGAGCTTATCTCAGGCAGCACAAGGCTGGGTCACAGGCTGATCAGGATGCCAGCAGTTGCATGTTTTTCCTACTGAATCTATTTGATGCAAGTTGAATTTTCCAGGTCCCTGTTTGCACAAGAAGTTCGCAGAGAGCCAAAGCGACAGCGTGGGGGAAGGATTCGGCTCTGCGAAAGCGAGTGGAGCAAACCACCGACAGTGCTGGAACCGTACGCACTGTTCCAAACGCGACCCTGCCACAGGATCAGACTCCGCGGCCCGACCCACCATCGATCCGCGCCGGCAAGCGCAGCCTCGCAGCTACAGTTGTGTAACTTTCCCGCCATGGTGTCTCGGCGATGTGCGTGTAGGAGTGACGGGGGATGCACGCGTGGCTGTCCTTTGCTCGGGAGCCCAGGGACAGAGCCGGCAGCTGCCCCAGCAGGAGCCCCGCAGTGCCTGCAGGCTGCACATGGAGGGTCAGCGCACAGGCTGCCTGGCCGGCCACTGGGGGGGTGGTGGGATGATGTCAATTTGTGAAATCACGTGTCTTCTAAGTGTATTTGCCACCCTGAAAATAAACAGTGTCATCTCACTGAAATGCATGGGTGTGAGTAAAGGCAGATAGATAGATAGATAGATAGATAGATAGATAGATAGATAGATAGATAGATAGATAGATAGATAGATAGATA
>JAODLC010000049.1:13696370-13711583 GCA_026781145.1 Hippopotamyrus pictus
CCCTCCCAGCTCCCTGCCAGACAGTCCACATTTTTGCTCCCTCCCAGCTCCCTGCCAGACAGTCCACATTTTTGCTCTCTTCCAGGTTCCTTGCCAGACTGTCCACATTTTTGCTCCCTCCCAGTTCCCTGCCAGACAGTCCACATTTATGCTCCCTTCCAGCTCCCTGCCAGACAGTCCACATTTTTGCTCCCTCCCAGCTCCCTACTAGGAACCAGATTGGGAAACACTGCACTGTAGTATATAACACAACACGTCATAGCACACTGGCCTCTTGGGATGTTGAAGTAGATCAGGATTGAAAAAAATGTATTTGAATTTTATGCAGTTCCTAGTAAACCAAAAGCCAGGTGGCAATGTGAGTGATATTTAATATTTCACTCACTTATAAATAAAGATTGACCATTGACATAAATGTTGCCAATTTTTATTTAAGTAGCCTTAGAATAAAGATGTTTCCTGCTAAATGATTTTGTTTTGTCCGGTGTAGAAACGGGTGGTTTTGCTGGTCAACCATGGATTCTCATGTTCGACGATGGAGCGCTGCTTTACTGCTTGCTCCAAAAAATATGCATGTGTTAGATTTCAGTTCTGTGATGAAAAAATGTACATTTGTAAGTGTTTACCTAACAGCTTTGCAAAACACCTTACCGATAAAACCATTTGTGTAACTTTACACCACCACTACATTCTTTCTCTGGTGCTACAGCATGGAATCTTCTAGAATCCATGGGATAGAGGTCTCTGTCTTTAACCTATATATTCCCTAGTGCCAGCTGTGATTTTTTTCAGTAAAATTTGATGAAAATTATAAGACAATAAAGGTCTACCAATTCATTTTTGATATTATCGATCCAGTATCTTCATCACATGATCTCATCTGCTGAGTGAAACTGGGTTTCTCCTTGCAGTTTTTTGCATGAAGGGTCTTGGATGGTGGCAGCAGACTGGGACAGAAGCTTTGCTTGATCAGGGCTTCAATCTAACAGTTTGGCCACCTCTCCGGCACAAAGGCTGTGTCTGTTTTCCGAGAGAAAGAGGGCCTCTCTTCTTGTGGTAGGAAATCCGCTGAAAAATCCGCCAAAAAAACTAAAGGGATTGGCATCCAAGAGCTTTTTAAATCGGGGATCTTTGTAGAGGGAGAACAAGGATGAATTTTTCTGTTTGATTGGCAAATATTGGCAGAGCTGGAAAGTTCAGGCCTAGGAAATACAAATCCAGACCAAGGTTTTGTTTCAACCAAGCAGTTGAGTACTCTGTGACTGTGACTCTTTATACTCAACTGGTTGGCTGAAACAAAATCTTGGTCTGGATTTGTACTTTCTGGACCTGAACGTTCCACCCCCGAATACTGGATCAAAGCAGATGGTGGCAGCAATTATATGCCAAAGCAGATACTGAACTTTCTCATTCTCCTCCTCCTCCTCCTCCTCCTCCTCCTCCTGGACCCTCCTGCCCCAGGTACGGGCCAGCGCCATCGCGCAGGACGCCGACCAGAACTACGACTATGCCAGCAACAGCGTCATCCTGCACCTGGACGCGGGGGACGAGGTCTACATCAAGCTGGACGGGGGCAAGGCCCACGGCGGCAACAACAACAAGTACAGCACCTTCTCCGGCTTCGTCCTCTACGCCGACTGAGCCGCCGCTCCGCCGCATGGTGGTCCCCTGCACCTTCCTCCGCAGCAAATGAGAAAAAAGATGAAACAAGTTGGACTCCCCATGTTGAGGGTGATGGCGGGGGGCAGGGGGCGGGGGTAGGGACCCAGAGCGGCGGCGCCAGAAAGACTTTGCACCCAGAGGCTTTATTCTCTGTAAGGAACAAACCCGGCTCTCTTGTCTTTTCACCGACACGAAGGACCTCCGTGTTCAATTCTCCTTTTGAATGACCTTACAGCATTCTCCCCCTCCCTCTCTGTCTCCCCCCGCCCCTCATTCTCACCGTCGTATAGTCCTCCTTAAGCACTTTGGTATTTCTCTTTTGTCAAATGTAAAATAAGTCTGTGCACAAAAGAAAAACAAACACCATTGCAAGTATTGCTGTATGTAACTTCCTTGGTCCCATGTGAGTTAAAAAAAAGTTATATTTATGTGGGCACTGGCATGCTCGGGGGCAGGAGGGGATATAAGGGGTTAAAATAACAGCTCATTATTAATAAATACGAAGCCGTCATTTTGTGCGAAGCAGGTGTTTTTTATTCGTATTGGGCACAGTGCCACCTGGTGGTTGCATGTTGTCAATGATGTTTACCTTCAGTGTGATGTCAGCGAGCAAATAGTAGCAGACTTGTGCCTGAGTGTTGTTATCAGTGCTGGAAAGACTTGCTTGGAGAAACGTAGTGTCATCCACCTTACTTGGATAGCAGCATAACTAAAACCAAGAATACTTGTCAATTCGTTCTCTCCCGTTCTGTCACTCTCCTTTTGACCTGGTGACTCCCAAAAAACACAGAAACAACACAGATATTTTAGAGTTCCAGATTTCACATGGTGCCCCTTGAAATGGCCATTCTTGCAAATCTGTGCCAGATAAATTGGTGTTTGGTGGCCAGCGTTCATGTCGGATGGCTCCCCTGAAGCTGAGAAAATGTGATACTATTTCTTGATTCTGTCTCCCGTGTACCACTTTTGCCTAGAGGTCAAAGTTCACATCTTTTCTGCAAAATCCTTTGGTGACGTTGCCATGGTGAAAGGACAGTTTGAACTGTTTTACCAGAGTTGGCTAAATCCACATGAAATCGAGGTCTTCTGCGTCTGGGTGACCATTCTGGAGACGCGGTTGTGTGTATGTAAGTGCGTCATACTCAGGTGCGTCAGAGAGTTTCGCGTCTGCATGTGTCATTTGCGGATCTCCCCATTTTCCCCCCGTTCTTGCTACACCAAGCCCCTTTTCAGATATCCTGCCCGTGAGATCGCTGTAAGTGGAAGGAGGAGAGGACCCCCAGTCCAGGGCAATAAGAGACGTAGCTCGGATCTGAAATGTGTTACGTTTGTCTTTCTCAGTCTATCTTTCAAAAATGTTGAATAAATAATAAAGTAATAAATGGAATTTTTGCACCTCTGGTTATCAAACTATTTACTTGGCATGTGAGAACAGTCATAATGGAGTGAATAGATCATAACAATATCACATCTGTTTGCTGTCTGTAGGACAAGATCTACTGGAACCTGTCACTCTCACTGTTTTAAGGCAAAATAGCACATACTCATCGTGTTTGAGACTGCAAGCCAGCTGTGATTTTCTCCATTTTTCGTTGCCATCTACTTCAAATCAACCAAATGAATAAGTTCTATGTTTTTGCCATGTCTTTTTGCCAGGTCTTTTTATAATTTGGGAGATGAACCATTAAGATAAACAGCAACAATGTATGGCAGTACAAGGAACGGTGGGAATTATAATGTCTTATCAAATGACCGACAGCTTGAAGACGAGATCGACGGTCTTTCCCGACTCTGAGCGGCAAGGCCGCTGTCCGGTCGGACGGGAACCGTGTTTTCAGTGAGCCGGGTGATATCCCGTCTGCCTTCGTGGTGCATCGAAAGGGATTAGACAAACACAGCAGTAATGAGATAGATAGGGGACAAAATTGGAACCGCGTCTTTGATAGGATAAACCTTTGAAGACGAAAGGCAAGAAATGGCATCGTAAACACAACGTGTCTCCTCTATCTATCGTTCGCTGCGCCATGGAGATTTGCTAAATGGAGAAAAGATTAGATGAGTCATTGGCATTTAAATAATTTGGGGAAGCAATGCAAACCAATCAAATGTTTTTTTTTGGCCCAGATGATGCTTCTGATTGAAAACAAAATAGATTCCATAGCATTGCTAGCCCATCGTCTGTATATCTGACTGTAATGTGATTTTTTTGCACCCCACTTTTTTTAGATAATTTACAAGTCTCTCAGCTGCTATTTTGATCTTGATAGACTCTGGCCAAGAATAAGTAAAAAATCTATAATAAAATCTTTTGGGTACAAAGCAGCATGACTGTAACACAATTAAGACAGCCAATGGCTGAAGACGGCCACAAATAGCCGCGAATCCTGGTAGGAGTGAGCAGAGCAGGACGGCTGCCAGAAGTGATGGCTGGTAGTTTTATAATTAAGGTGTCAGTGAGAAAGTGTGATTTCAGCAGCACAAGGATGAAGAAGGTGCTGGAGTCATGACTGTCACCTCAGTGCGAGCTGATGTGACCAGGCACCTCGAAGCAAAGTCCTGCAGCATTTCTCATGTTTAATGTGTTTCATGTTTGTGTTTTCATGCCACATATGATGTATGTTTGGGCAATGCTGGTTATTCTAAGGTGTGATTAAGTATATAAAAAAATGAAAATAGCAAAAAAGCTTCATGGAGGGATGAATGGAAAAAAAGGATTGAAATCATCCATCCATCGTCCATGAAGTACTGTACTGGGTTGCACTGGGCCCAGAGCCTAACTCGGGAATCAAGAACACAACGCTGGGGTACCCTGGACTGTTGTTAGTCCAATGTAGGATACAGACAGTAACAGACATTTCAGGTCCAGAAGCTACAACTCCAGACCAAGATTTTGTTTGTACCAACCAGTTGAGCTGTAGTTTCTGGACTTGAAATGCACTGGATACAGAGATTTAAAATATGTGTTATATAGAATAATAACATAAATGATATATCTCTCAGAGCCTCATGAAGTCAAACACACCATCACTGCTGCTCATGCAACCAGAGCTGAATAGTAGCAGCTTCATGGTCTCCCTGTTTGTGATATAAACTGATAGAGCAGCTGAACGTAAATTTGAACTTGCCTGAAGTTCACCAAAACTAACTTGTGAATTAAGACCAGGCTTCAGGAGTCTTTTCTCTTTCCCGGTGTGGATAGAGCTGATTTATTAAGTGCATCATACCACAACAACAGCAATGCAACAGAATGCCGTCAAAGTTCAAGATGAGCAGAATGGACTGTGCTGACAGACCGCTGTTCCACCCCCTATCCTTAGCAGTCATGTGATTGAGTCTCTTTCCCAAGAGACTAAAGTCATGTCTGTCAAAGAGCTGTGTCATTCACAGTCTTCATATTTTAAACAATTTTCTCCAGGATAATAAAAGTGTCTCCTGTCACCAGATAGACTAATAAAGCCAAGAGTAAAAATGAAAAGCATGATCCCTCCGTGGAAATTTCAAATTCCGCTGGTTTAGAAGCCTGGCAATATGGAAAAACCTCTGCATTATATAAATAAAAGACTCAGCAAACAAAAGTTATAGTGCAGAGTTTATTACACAACAGATTTTTTTTTAGCCCACACTGGGCAGCATGTTACACTAGCAGGTGAATATTAAACTGTGAGATCCACATTATGGGGTGGTAGATCTCAAGGAAAATATGTGAATATAAAAAATAAAGCATAGTTGTCATCTGAGACTTTTTCTTTTGAGCTGACTTACCATGCCAATGCCTGGTGCTTTGTCTGTTTTCATTCCTCTGGTATTCATTCCATGTCGTCATGAAGATCGAGCGGAACAGAACCCGTCAATGCACACTTGGTCTCAGGTCTGCGTGGCCCTCAGTCAGAGGACACAGAACGGGGTCTCCTTTCCAATCAGTGTCAGGCGTAAGGGGCAAGAAGCAGATGGGTGTTATAATTACAGTGAAAAATGTGTGAATCAGTTGGGATCGTGCACGTTGATTCCTTTGATCTTAAAGAGGCTAGTTTGTTTATTCTGCTTTTTCCCCCCACAAAAGAGGACATCAGAAACCAGGGATGGACTGGCAGCAAAAAGCAGGCCAGGAATTTGTCATCCAGTTGGGGAGGGGGGGGGGGGTTCCCCCAATCGCGATCAACCATTAAATCGCCTCTTGTGATGGACCATCGACCTGGAAACACACCGAGATGGACTGACGGATAGGGAGCCCCTGGTATACAGGTTATAAAATGCCAGGCTTGCAGAAGAAAGACTGGCCCTCTCGAGACTTTCCCGATTCCCGAACTTCCCGATGGCCAGTCCGTGACTGCTGAAAACACCAGTGACAGAGCAAAGTGGATGAAGATGAAATCCGAAGCTGGAAATTCAGCTATACATTTTTTTTAGTGATTGTGTGGTGGGGGTTGGGGCATTTTTATAGAAATAAAAGATCTTTGATGGTCATGAGGTATGTCCTGTAAATTGCCTGTAGAAGTTCGCCAGGAAACAGTAGGGACTGTGCAGCCCCTATCGCATCCACGGGTCCTTCTCCACAGGTCAGGAGTGTAGCCGCGAGTGCAGAAGGACAAAGCCTTTTTATGGAGAACCAACATCATAAGTAAGAATTCTTTTTTTCAACATACAGGAAAATGACCCAATAATTTTAGATGCTATCCAAAGCTTTCATCCAAAAGCACACAAGACTCACGTAGCTTACAATTTTATACTTTTATATGCCAGTATAAAGGCTGAAGAAATTCCGTCAAGTCCATCACCCAAGCGTACAGCTGCAATTTTCCTTCTGAGATTTGACAGATTTTGGTCCCCATTCTGTCATGTCCCCTTTAACTACAACACGCACAACAAGCAAACTCCACACATGTTGAACAGCTGAAGGATCTGAACCGCCAAACCCGAGGTATACAGGGTCCTGCCTGCAGAATGCGAGCATTTCTCAGTTCTGTTCTAGTTTGAGCCAATTACAGGCCGGCTGCAACATGGATGCATCAGAGCTGTGTCGTTTGATCCTTAATTCAATACGTGTCTTGATTCTTTTGAAAAGGAATATGCAAATTACTGCTTTCGATATCTGCATTCAAACCTGCATCTTGGGTGTTCATATCATTTTCTTCACATCAAAAAGATAAAATTCCATGCATTTGTGACAAGAAGCTTGACTGGCATAATATCCCAATTCAAGGCTCTTAGAAAATTTTCAATTACATGACTGACATCTGCTTGGCAGTGTTGTCTGATGGGTAAATTAAATGTATAATTTGCCGATTCTTGTCTGTTTAGCTAGACAGCTAATTGACTAGTTAAATAGAGGTAAAATATGCGCATTGATTCATAGTCATTCAGTAGCTATTGAGGTAACAGCAAATTAGCCTTGTCTGACTAGATTTCTAGCACAAAATGTTCCTGAACAACAATGTGAATTGGTTAGATAAAGCAAATTTTATTTTGGGTATAGAAGTAGACGAGATAATTAAATGCCATTGTGCTACAACACGGATCACAAAAGAAATGTCTGCCGTCAACCGATGTTTACATACCGTGACCTTAACAGATCCTCCTCCTTCATGCTGGTGGCCCACAGACAGAAGAACAGTTAAACCAGAACAATTAACAAAGCCTGAGGAACATCACTGCACGTTGTGGTTACCATAACACCCATAGATGTTCTTGATTCTTGGAGAGAAACTTAATTTGAAGCTAAAACACCTGAGGCCGCGATATTCCCTTACAGTGTGCTGACTTTTATAGCTAAAATAATGTATGAAATCATCTTTACAGAGTCATTATAAATCTCATATACACACCCAGATCTGTCACATTGTTGGAGCATTCCGGAACAGCTGGTTATCTGTGCAGTACAAATACTCTGAAAGGATCGGGGTTAATTCCCAGTACACGTTAGTCTCAGCAGCGAAGAAGCTCCAATTATTTCTCATCAGCCCGTGCCGGCTGAGCCCCCCTGTGACTTAACCCTGCCCCCTCCCGCTCGTTCCCCCTAAGAGGAACCGTCACTGGAGACACTGCTGTCCCACTCAGCACCAGCCTTCTCCGGTAGAACGAATTGTGTTCGGAGATGTGTAGGGCAAGCCAAGGAGAGCGGCTGAAGTGAATCCTGTCAGGACAAGCTCAGTAACTGCCAGAAAGAGGGCCGTTCCTCCCCCAGGCGGGGGCCACGGCAGCGTAAAGCATCCTTAAGCGCGACGACGAACGCAGGCAGTTTGCTGGGCGTGCAAAGCGGTAGCTCGCCCGTCATTAGAGTTTATCGTAGCTTGTTTGGGCGGCTAGGCTAAAGTACAACATCATATAGTTGTGCCCGTTCATGCCAGGATCCGCGGCTCAGGAGGGCTCATTATGCGAAAGGCTCCGTGAATGTTGGAGCAGAATTTGTCTAGGTGCAGGGTACACGCTGAAGGCAGAAAAAAAAAAAAAAAACACAGCCGGCCATCTGCTGATGCGGGAACACGGCGCGGACTTTTCAATTACCGCCGCCGACTTTAATGGCGCAGGGGTTCATTAATATGTCCCGGTTCTTAATTCCGGTCTTGCTCAATTAAACATGAGTCTTAAACCTGGCACGGAGCGCTGCCCTGGAGCGGGTAGGCCGGGGGGAACAGGCGCTGCTCGGAGGTCTCGGCGCGAGAGAAGCAGCCGACTTCAGCGAAAGGTCAGGCGTGTAGAGGGGCATTGGCGCATTGTTAGAAATGTCAAAGTGTCGCAGTTGCCAGGACGGCGGGCGGAACTTGGCGGCGATCTGCCGTCAGCGAAAAGGCCAAATTAGCTTTAGCGCGTAATTGAGCTTCCCATACATGCAGAACAAACACGTCACTTCTGCTTGCCGCCATTGTATTGTCTCCCATATGCTGGAACACAGAGTTTATGGTACCACCACAAATGACCAGATGTGAGGCTAAAACGGTCCCCTCAACATTTCATTGTGTCCATCATATTTATAACAATTTTAGCTTAATAAGGCTGGTTCTAAATTTGCGCACAAGTTGCATTCTGGAAATGCTCATCTCACAAATTCCATGCATTTTAATCAATTAAAAAAATGGCACGACTGTGTGAATACTGTTACTTTGACTCTGTGCCACGGAATTTGAAGAAAAGTAGGTCCCACTTTTCAATAAGGCTCCCATTTACCACTTATGAATGGTGGCAACTCATCGATAAAAAGAAAACTGTTATAACTTATTTAGAATACTACATTATTTACAAAGTGTTAATTAATAACCTGATTATAAACCATTCATATATAGTGGTAGTGAAAAATATACCTGAGGATAAATGCCGTTATTTTAAAATAGCATATTTTGCAATAAAATGAGAACCCGTTGTACTTTACGAATGATAATTTATAAATAATAACCAGAGGCGCAGGGACAGGACAGGCAAGACAGGCAACTGACTGGGGCCCCCGAGCTGGGAGGGGCCCCCGAACTGGGCCGATTACATAGCACATTGCAATGACAGATCTGCTTTATTTGTGTATTATTAATTTAGACTCCACGCTACAATAAAGGCAATAAATTTCACCATGTCGGGCGGGGGGCGCTGAAGGGCCTCCATGGAGTGTTTTGCCCAAGGCCCTCAGTGCCCCTAGAATCAGCACTGATAATAACTCCATAACAATGGAAGTTTAATGAGTATCCCCAGCCCGAATTCAGTCCCACGTCAGTAGTGGCTGAGAAGTGCTTCCACATTCAAGAAAAGTTTTCATCGAAATCCAAGCCCACATCACATGGCACCTTTTATGCGTCTCACTGTACAGATTTGTTTGTGCAGTCCGAGGTGAACTAAGGCGATCATTGTGGAGAGCTATAGCACAGGAGGCTCACCGGAACTCCTACTCCAGCACTGAAGTCGTCCTTGGGGGCCTTTGACAGATGGGTCACCTTGAAGGCATCAGTCTTTATTTTGGGCCGCTTGTCCGTGAATCTTTTCTGCCACAGACAGTGGCTCTTCTGCTGGCTGGCTGGTTCTGTCTAAGGACGCGAGGAAAATAAGAACTCAAGGCTGCTGGACAAATTCAACAGTCCGGATGTCTCGTGGACTATTGCGGCCCTTTTGATAAGCAGTCTGGTCTCTGAAAAGAAGCTGGACACAATAGCCATGGTAATGGCTTGATAACATTTCAAAAGGCAGACTAGCCTCACTCCTGCTAACCATCTTAGCACCTCCAAGATGAGTGCAGCCTGCAGTGTGAAAGGTTTCTGAGTGGCCAGAAGTCTTTGCATAGGCGTACAGATCTATCTACATGGTCGACCACTGACCTCACATTGAACATCTTGGGAAATACCAGCTTTAATGCACACATATATTGCAGGCTGAAAATGTAAACAACATTTCACCCTATACCTCCAACTGCTGAATCACAGCTACTTTCCTGTCCGTTTGTTTGCCAGCATTTCTTAAATAACAACCTGGGAAAATCAGCTACATTATGGAGCAAAACTACTTCAGAAAATGGCAGAAAGTGCCCAGCTGGGTAAAATCTGGAACATGGCCCTGAACCCCAAGGAATTGTATTTGCCTGTCCTGTTCGGCTCCGAAATGATTCGCATTATTTCTGGGAAGAAAAATATGTGCCGTATGTGACCATGCAGATACATCCACTGCATTTCCAGTGTCATGCTACCCTGTTCAGGCTGCTTCTGAGTCGCTGGAATAAACGTTAATTTGAGTTTCTGCCTTATAGTTGATGATAATAAAGTTTAGATTGTGCAGAAAGTCACAGGACACTCGATCCCACAATCCACCCCCCCACGCCCCCCAGGCATTGTTGGAAGATTTAAGATATCTCTCAGGCAGACTATGAAGGTGAACCAGCCAGCTGGCTGCATCATGTGACCAGGGACACAGCAAGGCCTCTGGGGGGAGGAACTTACAGGCAGCTCCCCTAAAACATTTGAGCAGCAGCATCTTCCGTAAAAGAAAGTCATTTTGCGAAGAGCGAGATCCTCCTGCTTCCTGAGGTATCCACCATGAAGGAGACATGATGAACTGAGGCAAAGCTGGAACATGACTCTCGAAATGACTTTGAATATTGCAATCCGAGCGCGAGTCCTATTTCTGCTTGTATCAGCCAGGCGACACCATTACCTTTTTCATAAAGACGCCGCGTGTTTGACTGAGCCTGGCAGTCAATGGCAAGTAAGCTGGATTATGAAGGACCACACAGCCACCCTGCCCTGGACACATATGGTATGAACCACTTGGGGGTGCGGTTATATGAAAATAAACAACGGGGTGTAATGCGGCCAGACGCGAAGTGGAAGTGGTATATCCCGCTTTTACCATGGCTAATGAACAAAAAACTAGTCACCGTTAATTTTTCAGAAGTAAATTATTTGTAACATATTTGTAATGTTCCACTGTGCTCTTAAAAATATAGTTCCTATAAGGATAGAAGGTCTGATCAGGTGATTCACTGGAAGCAGGGAGTCCGTTAAGTTACTGCAGAAACCGTCAGCAGACGGGCACTTGTGAAGGGCAAGAAAAATAAACAATCTTTCTCATCAGCAGTGTATGAGTAAAAAGTCACACGGGTTTTTTTATTGATCAATGCTTCATTATGCATTCATAATGCATAATACACATGGCTATAATGTGTTATGTCTTTTGATAAATATTTATAGCCATGTTTACAATGCTTTATGAATGCATTATGAATGTATTTATAATACATTATGATGACTGCTTTAAGTGCAATGTTACCAAACTGTTATTAGGCTACTGGTACTTCTTGTGCAGTTACACAAAAATTAACACCCATGTGACATCTCTGGACCAATAAGAAAATAGTATTTTGCAAAGCCATCATATAAATGGTTATATACTGTATGGATAGATAGATGGATGTGTATTGAAATACAAGACATAGAGGGCTCTTTATGCTGCACATTAGATGCTGACTAGCATCATGAGGTATTAGTGTAAGGGTGACTGAGAGTAGCACTGCGGCCTCAGACCTCCAGAGCTTGGAGGTTCAACTCCCACCAACGTTTACGAGTTTGCATGTCCTCCTAAAATGTGCAGGAAGGCTAATTCACATCTCTACTTTACCTGTAGTGCATGATTGTGGATGAGCCAACTAACAATTCTGGCATCTCACTGAACCAGAAGGGAGTGTTCCATCATGCAATAATATTATACCAGAGTAATCATGTTATACACTCCTCAGTATATCACATATATATACGACTGACGTTATAGTGCCTCAGTAGGTAATATCGTTGCCTTATACAAAACTGAAGAATAATGACGGCTGTGTGGTTATTCAAGGACATAATCGTCAGCCATCTTTTTCTACTTTTTTTGTAGGCATGTGACACCTAGATTTCCATTTCAGATTCTTCAGTTGTTTTCATTACGGCGCTAATGGGATCATTGACACAGGATTACACACTATCAGTCTCTCTTTCTGTGTGATCTCACTTTAATTGTTAGGCAGACTCCTCTGCCTGCAGTATAATCTATGACCATCTTGATGTCGACATGCTCAGACGGCAGATTCTGGGAACAGCTTCAATCTTCTACTGGTTTAAAAGGCTTGGTTTTGAGAAAGGCTGAATCTCACCCGGGTATTTTATTTCTTATTATTTTTTTCGTATTACCGTATCGATATTCCCATCTAAAATCTGATTATCAAATTATTGGTCAGAAACACTGTTGTCTGTAGGTATATGAGGATCCAAAAAAGCAATTGTGTTTGAAATAAGGCTGTGATTTGTGATCTATCCCCTTTTAATGAAGTGGGGAGCTCATCTATGTTTTTTATCCCTAACGGAAAGAAACACTGCCAAGTGCATTATGACACCTTGTTAATTAAACTGTGAGACGTGAAATCTCGCCTACTGAATCACTCGCCTACTGACACACAGTGTCTTTCCAAGCGGTGCTGAATGACAACAGAAAGTGTAGTAGAATGCTCAAGAAGCCATCGATTGTTGGAAAAAGAAACAGCGAAAACCTGACCCAACTAAGGTAATTACCAGGCTTGACTCAAATCTGCTGTGGATACTGCTATTTTTAGCAAAATGACATTATACTAAAGAGTCATCATGTGTACAATGTATAACAGTCCATTTTGTATCATTATACTACTCGAGACAAGATTCCAAACCAGAGATCCAAACAAGCACTGCACTGATGAGGAAAATCTTCTGTGAAGATGACAGAAATTCATTTTTAAAATGTCAACAGAACTTCGTCTGAGAAACTGTTATCCTTGGGTTGGAAGAACGGTGGCAAAAACAGGAGATATAGCCAAACGTAGGGAAAAGCAAGTCAAAATGTCTTTCGGTAATAAGGTCACGATGAGCGAGACTGGGAGCAGTCCCTGCTTTTAGGGGATACAGGTGCTGCTCTTAAAACAAAAACTTACATTCCTGCAGATTTTCTGTTATTACCAGAGCTCATGGCAAGGAATTTGGGTTATGCAGTAAGAACGAACAGCCTTTCAACTTTCAGTCTTCAATATAGGAGCCAATTCAGGAAGATGCAGTGAAGAGCGACATTTTAGTCATTTGATGATGAGCTATATCTGCCTGGTCACGGTGTCCAGACTGCTTGGGGACAATTCAACACGTAGGGTTCATGGCAAACCCCCCCCCCCAAAAAAAAAAAATAAAAAATAAAAATATGGAGATGTTGCTTGCCTGTTGCAACACATACGCCTACAAACAGCAGTTTGCCTGACAAGTCGTATGGCTGAGGACAAACCAGACGGGGGGGTGAAGCGCCAGCTTGTCTGGAGACACGGCACGGTCTGGGCAGCCCCGGGCGATGCCTCGGAACGTTATTAGATGGGAGCGCGGCGTACGCCGCACGGAGATGCTCATCCCTGAGAACTAGGAACGTTCTTAAATAAGTCTCACCCCGCTGCTTTCCTGGCTAAGGCCACAGGGCTCCGAGGCCGAGCCGGTCCACCTTGGAGCCTGAGTTATGTACATTTAAATGAGCTGCTCCTTAAATCCAGGGAGCCTAAGCTCAGATGGAATGGAACTGGGGCTCAGCGGAGGATTAAGCCGTTTTGGTGCGGTGGGTAAAAAGTGTAAGATTACCTTTGGCCCCAAGTAGCTTTTAATAGCTAACCATCTCTTCCCCTCCCAGCTCCCCTCTACATTATAGTTCAGTTTTCATTCTCAGTAGCACTATCTGCTAAAAATGTGAACCATACTCACACTCATAACCAGCTGATGGGATGTGACCCCACGTTTCGTTGCACGTATCTGAGCAAAATGACGTGACCGAAACCGGGTTTTTTTGCGTGAATTAAGAAGCGCAGGGCGACTAACTTCAACTTCAATGGTTTACCTCAGAGAAAGCAAGAAAAATAACTTTAAAAAATAAAAAAATAAAAAATTACCTAGCACGGAACGACAAACTTCATTAATGGCTATACTCAGAGAAAACGAGAAAAATAAAAAATAGTTACATTTATGGATGCAGCAGGCGGTTTTCCTGCAGACACAACGAGTAAATGAGCGTAAGTGTGGCAGAATGAAACGCTAAGCAGTGAGTGTTTTGAAAGTAATAGCTTTTGCTTTCCCCGAAGTAAAACACAGAGTGAAATTAATTTCTCCTCTGGAGGGAGGAGTGTCAGGTGCGGCAGATCTGCCTGCGAGCCACGCCGTCAGAGGGTGACAAATTCCGAACTTAACGACGCCGACTCCGCTCTGTCTCTTATCGGGAGACTTTCAAGTTTAGATCATTGTTTTTTTTTTTGTTTTTTTTTTTATTGAATTCCGTTCTCTTGCTTTTGCTCTTCCCGGGGGCCAAAGTTTGTCCCCTTCCCTCTATCCCTCCCCCCCAGCACATAAGCTTTGCCAAGTGTACCAGCCATTTGTATTTTTGCTGCTGCACTCCTGGTCCATAAGGCCGCGGGTTGGGGGAGGGGGGGGCAGAGCGACGCCTCCTGAAAGCGGTCCATGGGGAAACCTCATCACCGCAACATTTCCATTTTAATTGCTCCAAATGGGTACAAATGTACCTAATTTAAAACAGCAAGAAGAGCACTGCCTCGCTTAATTGCGGTCAAAC
This sequence comes from Hippopotamyrus pictus, assembly GCA_026781145.1. Lineage (NCBI taxonomy): Eukaryota > Metazoa > Chordata > Actinopteri > Osteoglossiformes > Mormyridae > Hippopotamyrus > Hippopotamyrus pictus. The sequence goes on from JAODLC010000049.1 coordinate 13,711,095, forward strand.
CGTCTCGTTTTCCCTCTGTGCCGCTCCAGCCCTGTGGGGGGGTGGGGGTGGAGATGGCAACAGCAGCTGACTAGGCAGGTTCAGGGGGAGGCCTGGCTGTGATCGGCCCGGGGGAGGCGGCGGCTCAAAGGGCAGCATCACACCGGGGGGGCCACAGCCGTACCTCACAGAAAACCAGCCAAACACCCCCACCTGAAATCACTAATTTATTTAAACAAAACTTGCATACAAACTTTTTTTTTTTTCACAGAAAAAAGGCAATGCTCACTAAGCAGAGTAAGGTCAAAGCAGGTTGGGCAGGTGTTTTCCCAAACCCAGAAGTCCAGTTCCATCCTTGTGTCTGCTGTTTTCCATCCTCTCTGCCACCGCTTCCCCTCCCTCCTGTCCCCCCTCTCTCGAGTCACCCCGGGGGTCTCGCCCGACTCCTCCTGTCCCTCAAACACGTCAGCCTCTCCTGTCTGTCTGCACACGGTGCCAGGCAGCCCTTGG
>JAODLC010000049.1:13711613-13725897 GCA_026781145.1 Hippopotamyrus pictus
CACCACCCCCACCCCAGCCGTGGAACACAGCCAGATTCCTGGCTCCCCCATCAGTTTGCCAGCTTCAAAGCCCCCCGTCCATGACATCATATTTTGTTCACGCTGAGTAAATGTGGAGAATCTGTAAAAAAAATAAACAAAAATACCCGTCATGGTGTTCCACGTGTCGCAAACCTCGGTGGGCAACTTGGTACCGAACCCGTCCCTTTCCGATACACTGCAGTACAGCGATCGGTACACAGGCAAAAACGTGACATGGGGTCTTTCATTTCACTGCACTCTCTGTACCACCAGGAGCCGACTGAGGCGAAGGCAGACTAGGAATATACAGAATATATAACAGGATATAGGCCTATATACTGTATACAGTATACACACACACACACAACAGTAATGTGAAAGTATTATGCTGTGAAAGAAAATGTTTTAAGCTATTTGTCTGAGTAGTAACTATCTATCCCTATATATGTCAAAATTAACAGTAACCTAATAAAAATAAACAACGATCTTCTGTTGTCTGAAAAGTTACTGATATCATGTTGGATGGCTGGATGAACACCACGTGAGATCCCAAACCTCTCTTCTCAATTAGTTAAATAACATGATGAGGTATTGATTAGCCAAACATGGCGTGCTAGTGGTCGAGTCAAAAAACACACGGGTGTATTGGATGGCTGCTGTAAATTGGGTGACTTAAGCAGAGGTTTAGGAATGGTAAAAGCTGACACACTTTGGCAGGCATCATAGGTTAGCTTTACACCAACACGAAGATCAATGTGGAAGCTGCTTAGGGTCCGATCAGCAGAGAGGGACAACAGCAATATCCCCTGAAGGGGCTCCTTCTCCCCCCTGCAAAAGTGGACTCAGGTCCAGACCAAGATTTTGTTTCAACTGACCAGTTGAGTACAAGGAGTTACAGTGACAGAGTACTCAACTGGTTGGTTGACACAAAATCTTGGTCTGAATTTTTATTCTCTTGACCTGAACTATCCACCTCTGCCATCCTGCCCCCCCCCCCCCTTCACCAATTTTATTTCTGGGAAGGGGCCCACTAAAGCCCATGAAAAGGTGAAGTAGATCTGTCCCTGTGTACCATCTGAAGATCTTAAGGAGAAGAGGCGTTTCAAAGGGACCGTCCACAGCCCCAAGCCAGACCGTGTTTCGATCTTTCAGAAAAGCTCTCCTCAACATGTCCTCCGGAATTTTCCCGGCTAAGCAAACATAAAACGATATGATTTACATCAAAAGCAAACACACAGACATGTACACATTCCTTACATATAGAACAATTCAGTTTTTAAAGCCAGAATCTTGTATCGCGTTAACTTCCATGAAATAAGACACTGCATGGGGAATGAAATAGCTAAATAAGAGACAGATTTCCTGTCTTGGGAGGGAAAAGGACCAGGGACTGGCTGGGAGACCTTTGAATCTGTGCCTTTGTTTGGTGTCACGTCTCACTTCTCACAGCTGACCTTCAGAGAACAGAAAGTGCAACAATGACCACCTTCCAAAGTGCAACAATGACCACCTTCCAAAGTGCAACAATGACCACCTTCCAAAGTGCAACAATGACCACCTTTAAAAACAAACTCTCCTTAACATCTGATGCATTTGTCCCCACGTTTTTAATCCTTATCTTCTTCTGATTACCTTTTATTCAGTTCTATTTTGTCACTGTAAACAGTCTAACAGGGGCTCCGCATACTGCTGTTGCCTTAGCAACCTGTGCGGGTTACATCCATGTGATCACCACTGAACAAAGAAACAGGCTGGGAACACTGGGGCTGTGAGAAGGTGAGCAAACAGCGGCGTGACCGCCCTGCCCCTCCCTTCAGAAACGAGACCCCAAACTGCACCGACAGCAGAGGGGCAGAGGACTCTCCATGCACCGTGGGGGGGGGGCTACTGGCTGAATTAATTGAATTTGTTGCTTGGATCGGAAATTAACACTGCCTCCACCAATCAGCAGTAAATCATCCACTGCTTCCAAATTCCCGGAGTCATGTCTTGTTCTTTGCCAAATAATTAGCATAATAGATTCATGGGGTAACGAGAGCATGAGAATTCAGTGCTGCTGTCTCCTCCCAAAGAGCCCCCCAGCCCTCTTAGGCCGCCATCAGCCACCTCCGGCTCCCGGAGAAGACAAACGCTCAACTCGAGGATCCGTGCTTCTCTGCCGACGTCACGTTCCTTTGCTCCTTTACTTACAAGATGTTAGTTTTTGCAGCCGGTCTGTCACTCTTCCTGGCACAGAGGAGGTGGCCTGCTAGCAGTCAGCTTGGGATTTCCTTCCGGATAAGTGACACTATCAGAGGTCATCGCTAAGACAACATGTACCCTTGGATTAGCAAAAGACTATAGGTCTTCTCTATATATGTTTATGTAGAGAAGATGTATAATAATCAAGAATCTCTTCTGTTCATTGAAAAAGCTTGCTGGACGACTGGACAAACGCCGCTTCAGATCCCAAACTTCTCTGCAGGGGCACCCCAACCATCACATGCATTCGCTAAATTTTTACCTCCAGCTCAATTAAATCAGTAAGTTAATTAGTAAAATAATATGATGAGTTATTGATTAGCCAAACATGGCGCGCTAGTGGTCGAGTCAAAGAAACACGTGGGTGTATTGGATGCCTGCTGTAAATCGGGTGACTTTAGCAGAGGTTTAGGAATGGCTGAGCTAACACACTTCCATCCATCCATCCATTTTCCAAATCTTCGACGGGTATAATACCATCGTTTTACATCAACATGAAGATCATTTAAATATCACTTTCCTTGACTGCCAAAGACTTTTGCTCAGTACTGTATTTTTTTTCCCAGTGGCCAAATGAATAAAACGCTGGAGGTGAGTTTCCCTTTGCAAGCAGGCAATGATACTGCAGCACCGTCCACCCTGTTAGGTTCGGGCTTACACGCTGATTCTGGGTGACAGCTCAAGCCAGCGTGAGCAAAACGAAAAGCACGCCGGTAACGGTGTCCTGTACGCCCACATATTCCGATCGGGGCCCCAAGAGGCCCCAGGACACGAGCTTCGCGGAGGAGCAACAGCTGGAGGGGAGGTTGTTTGTAAGTGTTCCCGTCTCTGTAGCTAAGCGCTGGCGGGACGCTACTCTGCAGATACTATGCAGCTGCTCAGCGACGTGGGTGAAGCGCGGAGGCTGGGCGGAGTCAAAAGGGACACGGGGCAGGGTAAGCCGAGTAGGGGGTCAGAGGTCGCGTGGTTGCTAGGCGATTAATTAGCAAAGGCCTCGCTTCTCAGCGTAGCTTGGGGGAATGATTCATTATCAGCTCTCTCCACTGACTTGCTCGCAATATTAGAGTGGGGCTGAATATAGATTCGTCACCCCTGTGCGGCACCTGAGACTAAACGTTTCCACGGCGATAACAATAGCGGCGTCGCGGAAACAGAACTTCAAAGGTGTCGGTCGTCATCACAGAAGAGGGGTCGACATCTTTCCCTGAGCCGCTCCCTGCTTCAACACGCCGAACGTATTATTTACTGCATCTTGTGGCAGGAATCTGCATCCAAAGACTAATATTTATGCTTTCAATGTGGACAGCGTAGATGCGCCACCTACTGGGCATGCGATTTGAGCTCGAGCGATGAAACGAAACGCATTTTTATTCGCTGACATTATCGACTGGAGAAGGCTGGACCTATCGATTGACACGGAACTTGAATTGATCCTGGAAGCTTAAAACTAACTGACGTCTACCCTGTAATTAGGTGTTTTTCTTACTTGCATTACTACAGGGTATAATAGATACACAGGGATTGTCAACCTGTCCGTACACAGACAAAGGGGTGTCTGGCTGAACTCATCTGAGTCTGTGACAAAACATTTTGACTGAGGTGACGTATGCTATGTTTTTAAATACCGTGTCACCAGTAAAAATTGCACTTTGATCAAAACGTCTGTCAAAATTCAGCAACGTGTTGAACCCTGTTCATATATCATACGAGTAAAAAAACAAAATGGCACACCAAAACTGAAATGCATTTAAAGCCCAAAGCATGGAAAATGTAAAGCTAGAAGCATAAGCATGTGGGGAAGAACATAAACATTAGGTGTTCTGCCATCAGCTTAGCTTCTCTATGTCCTTATTTCTATACCACTGTCATGCAACGAGTCAGCCTTGCTCGCGAAGACAAGCCTTCGAGAAATACAGCAAACTCCGTCCGATCGATGGCCACAACGCTCTCAGAAAATGACTTCCCACACACACCAAAGGTTTATATTCACATGCGGATGGAGCTGGAGACTGAAAGAACAGGAACTGATGGCCGAACATGGTAAAGCGTCGTGAAAACATCACGGTTGGATGGTATGAAATAATGAGACCCTGCTCCCTGAAAGTCTGTCCTCGAACCCTGAGGAGATTCCAGAGGGAATCTGTAACAAAACATCCCTGCATTTTCACCTTGTTACTCTCATATTTGCCATAGGTCAGCTGTCAGAGAGATTTTTAACACCCAAACATAAATAATGTTTACATTTCAAGGGTACCACTGCGTTTTCAATAGCAGGGGGGCAGGGACAAATCCACAGAGTGTCTGAATAAAATCCTTCCTCTCACATTTTCCTGTATAACCTCGTATTTTGTACCTATTTATACGCTACATGTCCATTTCAATATTGACTGTTTATAGGTATGAAACTGAAATCATTGGCTTGAAAGGTTTTTCCCCCTCAGTCTGTAGGTTAAGTGACAACTCAATTCTCCTGACGAATTTATTAATATTTTTAAAAGCAAAATCCTAACGTCACACCTGCCCCTGGTTTTACTAACAAAGGCTCTACTGTGGCCTGGGTTCAGTCAGAGCCGACATCATTTAAGCAGCACTAGTCCATAGGGCTCAGTTGACTCTCTCATAGCTTCGTTTTATAAGGGCTATATAGAGTAAGTTTTCTCTTTGTGTTTGTCAGTGGCTAGCAGCTACAGGCTAGGCGGTTTGGGTGGCTTGGGGGTCATGGTTCCTATTGATTTTGCCTTGGGGCTTCTGGTTGGCCGGTTTCTGGTTGGCTGATTTCTGATTGGCCGGTTTCTGGTTGGCTGATTTCTGATTGGCCGATTTCTGATTAGGGTATTCATGATCCCAAGTGGCCAGCTTTCATCAGATGGTGGGATGTGCCACTGGCGTGTTATCTCTTGGGTTTTATACGTGTCCTGGTTTGCGTTCTTGCCCCTTCAGGTGGCTGGTTTGGGTCCAGGGTACGTTCTTCAGGCCTCTGCTGTGGAGGATGCCTTGTACTTCATCTCATCCTGAAGCCATCCATCCAGTCCGTAGCCCAAGTACCTCTGGTTCCCAGTTTCCAGCAGTGCCGGGGCTGTTGGTCTCGGGGGCCTGGAAGCAGGAATCCTGGGGTGTCGGATAGGCAGCCCAGGCTGGGGTGTTGCGTCATAGACTGGTACATGAAGGCTAATAAATGGTTTTTAGCCAGTGCGTCCTAAGTCATGTCACCCGGGACAAACTGTTTTGAATATGTGGTGGGATTTGTCCCATGAGTGACACCTATGCTACATTAAAGACATTTAGCAGACATTTTATACAAAGCAATAAAAGAGCAGAACTACAGAAGCACATAGCACTTTACAAACAATCAGTCGATTAGGTGTAAGTGCAGCTGGGCTGAGCTTCCACTGAATGCCCAGGTACGAGTGTGAGCAGGACTGGAGGAGAAGCGACACAACAACATCGAACAAAGCAAGAACTTAATGATCTGCTCAAGGAGCATGAGAAGCCCGACTGCAGACGGGTTACTTTCGTGTGTTATCCAGCTGGCAAGCAGAAAAGCACTCGCTTCGGCAAGCCCTAAAAATGCAACAACCAAGTTTAATTTCAGAAAGTTTGGTTTTCTTTTAAAACAGTCCAATGGCGAATGTGCATTCTCTGTTAATCTGCAGAAGATTAACGCTAACCACGAAGAGCCGACATCCGGTGTTTAATTTCAGGGCAAATAGCTGTACAGCCATATAATAACTCGTTAATGCCAGCCATAAATGGCCCATGTTACACTTTCCAATGTCACGATACCCAAGGGCGTCCCCACCATTAGAAGACCCGCAGCATTCACAGTTCATCTCACGGCTAACGGAAGGCGGAGAGCTGCAAGACCGGGGAACACGGTTATTATTTTCATAAAGAATCCACAATTAAATCAATAGAAGCATATAAAATATCTTTCATTTCAAATCTTGTATCCACAGAAGTAATGAAAAGCATAGGCTTATACTGCATATGTAATATAAAAGCCCACAAAATCAAAATATACTTCGCAACTGAAATGTTTTAGAAGCTAAGGAACTAAGAAGGGAATGGGTAGTTATTTACTTTAGTGAGTCAAATGTCAGAATATGTATCTTATTTCATTTATAGCAGCTTAGCCTATGCATGGGCCAGGATCTTTAGCAAATATAAAACGTTGTAGGCTGCGTAACGTTCCACTCGCCCAGATGCTAAAATAGAGAGGTCACAGTTATTCATAAGGCTGGATATTTATTAAAGGCAATTTGAGGTTCCCCCCACTGCTCATAGGAACGCTATGAATAAAACAAATGATTAAATAAGAGAATCGCTGTTACATTATGCATAAACTGTCGGGCGGCCAGTCGACTCTCCAGGGAGGATTCAATTAAGTTCACTCTTTTTAACTCTTTTATTACTGCATGAGAATTTAATACCTCAGAAATATTCAATTTTGGTAAATAACAGAGCTGCCAAGTATTCACAAAAAAAAAAAAAAAAATTACTTAAAACTGTAACCATGATGTCACTGCACCAATCCATCCATCCATCTCCTGAAACTACTTATGCTGTTCAGACTCATGGGGGGGTCTGGAGCCTATCCTGGGAACTATAGGTAAAAGGTAGGGATCAACCCAGGATGGGGTTCAAACCCAATCAGGCTGTGTATGCACAAAGACATGCACATGGGCAATTTTGTAACTCCAGTTAACTTCAGTATGTTTTTGGACTGTGGGGAGAGCATGCAAACTTGACACACATGGAACCCACCTGGAGACTTGAACCCAGGTCCCACAGGTGCGAGATGACAGTGCTCACCACTGCACCACCGTGCCACCCCCACCAATCCAAATTTAATAACAATATTACATTATTTAACTATTGGAATGGTAATCAATATTGATTAATATTGAACACCATCCAGGTTGTCCAATGCTTTGTTTTTTTTCTTGGATAACCCCCCCCCCACGGTCGGGAAGACTGCCCTGGCTACGGAGACCAGATAATCCATGTCAGGGAGGACACACTGAGCCAGGACAGGAATTGAAAATTACCATTTCAATTACAAGGACCTGGATTTCACTTGAGCACTGAGTTCTTGCTGTGTGCTGATTGGTCAGTCTCCTATAATCGTGCATGTGTCACTAATGCTAATGTGAAACAGCTGGATGAGTCTTTCAATCAAGGAGACAAACCAGTCAAAGCACAAGAAGAACTGAACTATTTAGCCGAGCGTAGGAGCCTTTCAGTTTGAAATTAGTTGTAAAACCCGAAGTAGCTCAAAGTGTCACTGACATGGATTATCTGGTCACACTAGCCCTGGGCAAGATGTGGTGTGTGGGTTCTCCCCCCAGTCCAAGTCCGATTTTTAAATCCAGCACTGCACAACACACACTATAATCACCATAATATTGTGTGTCTGTACAAAGCTTTTGAATATTAAAAAAATTATCAGAAGCCTCACTAACTAAATTAACATTCAGACTGAGGTTGGATAACGCATCTGCTTAATTAGCAGAGGTCGATCCCGCCCACTCCGAGCCTGCTGTTTCAGGGACATCGTTTAACCATCCCGCCGAGTGCTGCAGAGTTAAAGGGCGGGGGGCGTACGGAGACCTTCCCGCGGCGGCGAGCCGGCCGCGCTGCAGCGCTCAGGCACCCGGAATGGTTCGCGCTGGGGGTCCATCTGCACTCAGATGTCGCTCTACGTACTGAAAAAGGCATCTGCTGCTCACGGCGACTGATCACACGGGCTCCCATAAAGCGAGCTTATAACTAATTATATCCTTTTTAATAAGCTTTTCTCACTCCGCGAAAACAATTAATTAATTAAACATTAAAAAAAGAACCGCGCCGTGGGATCGCCCGCGTCACCTCCCGGTTGCCGGAGGTGGAGCTGATGAAGCGACAGCCTCAGTCCCCTGACAGTAATTAAAGCTGCTGCCCCCACTTCCACCTCCAAGCTGCGTGCCATTTACGGACGTTTCCGCGATGGTGACGGTCTCGCGGCTCACATCCCCAGGTGTGCCAGCAAGGTCGCTAGCCAAAGATAATATTTACCCACGGTGACAGAGGATTCACACATGCAGATGTGAGTTTTCCTTTCTCGCAAGTGTTCATGTCTTTTTTGACTTGTTAGTTTGATAATAGGCACTTAAACACCAACTTAGCCCAGTTTTAGTTGCTGAACCTCCAAAGTATTTTTCGCGCCACCAGGAAGTACTGGGCGTGGCTTAAAGCGACACACGTTTCTGATTGGTTGACCACAAGCGCCGGCGCTAACTTGGAAGTTATGCGGAAGTGCGGGGAGATTGAGCAGATTAAATTATTTTCATATCTCAATGATATTAAATGCATTAAAGAATACCAGTTTTTTTCTTGGGTTTCCATATTTCTGCATCGCAATGACCAATATACTTATGTCTATCACTGTTTTTTGTTCTGTGGAAAACGAAAGATCGATCTACTGGCCAGATTTAATAATGCATTATTAAATTTTATTTGTACAGCGCATTTTCACAACATTACAATTTCTCAAAGTGCTTTACATTATCCTCGAGCAAAGCCCCCAGTGAGCAAGCCAGAGGCGACAGTGGCAAGAAAAATTCCCATAGTTGTGGTGGGAGGAAGTGACACGCGTTACGTGGCCTGGAACTATAAAAGTTCCTGATCGAAACGGTCCAGGAACAAGGAACCAGGGTTCCTAAAGTTTGGTAGGAAGGCGCCTGATTTTATATGGAGGGGTGCCCTACTGAAACAACAGCTTACTGTGCGGTCATTCATTTGCTGTTTTCGCCTGAAGTTAAAAGTAAAAGTAGTGTAGAGCAATGTGTAGAGCGGATAAGGTGCTAGACTTGTGCAGTATTATAGGGGCTGAGATCCTAAGAGGGGAATTGGTCTCAGGTTTAATATGTATAGAATATATGCTTAATTTCTCTCTCAGGGGAGGGATTATGCTGAATTAATTTATCTACATTTATTTTGCCGCTCTTTCTTTGCTGCTGTTTTATCTCCCCCCAGTAACCTGAAGCTCTCCGTTGATATCAGTCTTACAACCCTTCATCTTCATATGTTTCATTCCTTGTTCATCCCCAAAGCAAGTTTATTATATTAAAGAATCGTGATGCTGCAATATTGTAGAGCATGATATTTTCCTTCAGTTATGTGACTTTGTTTAGCATGTGATCCTTCATATTGTCCCGTCTACTTTTACTGGTATATTTTAATATGCAGTTACGTTGCCAAACATCTTCAGTAAATCTTTGTTGGAAACGAGCGAGCAGCTTCAAAATGCTCCGATGACACTTTCTATTTCCTCAGGCAGTTTAACCAATGACACAACAAAATGGCTCTTCTTTAGCTACCCTTATTTGCTATTTTATTTGCCTTCAAAAAGGAAACCTTTAATGGTGCCTATAATCATTTGGCTCTCAACATTTATTTCGGAACTTAAAACATATTACTATAATTTCAAGTAATTTACAGTATTTAATAAAATTTAAATATTGTGTATTGACTGTATAACTAAGTGTATTTGGTAGATGTGGTCAAATTAAAAGGACATTCTAATTTTGTTCTTGTACTTGATTTTTTATTATCATTTTTTTCATCGACCGTTGAGGGCAAATTGATGTGTACTTCCCAAGAACCGAAAGCTGTATAAGCTACTTCATTTGAAATGCAGCAATATTTTAAGCCAAAGCGGCAGTTTAGTACAGGATAAATGGCTGCTCTCTGGCTGTTTGATGAATGTCTAATGCGTCCCGCCAAGCACGTATACCAAGTTCGATGTGTTTTGAAAAACAGCCTTGGGTCACACTAGGCTGCGTCGCTGCACAGTAAGGCCGGCGCATTTCCCAGCGCAGAGGTGAAGCGTCTCCCTGCACTTCGGAGCGGAGCCTGTGCTTGTTTAACATGTGTGGGTGAGGGAGGGGACAGAGCCACGTTTTTAATTAGTCTGGCTGTTGGTTCGCTTGTTCGTGAGTCTTCATCAAACACGGCCAGATGGATGGCGCTGGCGTTCATCACACGAGGAACTATTCTCTGAGCCTCCGTCTGTAAGACTCCAACGGCGCTTAAAGGGGAAGCCACCATCCTTTGAATAATTTCATCTCTCGGCTAAAAAAAAAAAAAAAAAAAAAAAAAAAAGGGAAAGAAACAGAAAAAGCGGTAGGTGGAAATGATTAAATGCCACCCCCGCCTGGTACATGTGCATCTTCTCCTTGCGTCCCGTGAGATCCCTGTGGGTCCTCTAGCCTCCTCCTACAACGCAAAGACATGTGACCTGGCATCTCGAAATCGCTCACAGTTTGTGAGCGTGTGGATGACCCTGCAAAAAATTGACATCTTGTCCGGGGTGTTCTGCTGCCTTGAGCTCTAAACCCCCCATAATGAATATGCAGTTTGGATGGATGGATGGATGGATGGATGGGAAGGATGTAATTCTAAGAATGAGCACATGATGATTTTGAACATTCTCCTGATTAGACATGCAACCCTAGAATTTTATTAAAATCAAGAATTTTATTTGTCACATGCATGAACATAGCAGTACACCAGCAGTAAAATGAAATGTCCACTCCCCCAGCCTGTGTAATAAACAAGGTGGAAGGTTAAAAAAAAAAAGTTAACTAAATAAGCACTAAAAATACAGAAGTGTATAAAAAGTAGCCTATAGATGAAAAGCCATAAGAAAATATATTAGAAACTATTTGAAGTGCAGGTTACAGGTGTAGCTTATTTTAATCAAGGGTATTAATGAACCTACTGGCCTGCCATGGATGGATGGATATTTGGTTTTATCAACATAGAATGCATTTTGAAAACAATAATGTACTATGCATTTATATTAGATTTGTGTCATAAGTAAATATCAAATGTTGCATCTTTACCCAGGCAGACTCATATAAAACCGTAACCACAATTTTATTAACCTCCATTGCACCGAAGGCCCCTGCGACAGGAGTAATGTGTCGCAAATGGTAGAGCAGACAGAAGAAAGAAAAGAAATCGATGGTTGGGTCATTTTCCTGTAGGGCTGTAGCTGTTTGGTGGTGGGCGTTCGGGAAAAGCAGGCAGTATGTTGACGGGTAACAGCCATCAGGTTAATTGGCCTGGCTGTGAAAAGTGCTAAGGTCCAACGCTCCATTAAGAAAGTTCTTCCGTGTCATCACACCACCGCAGCCTCTTCGCAAGGTCTGATCTCATTGGCTGAAGCCAAGAGGGTTTGGAAATACAGCTTTCATAAGAGCGGTTACCTGTCGGAAACAGATGTTTGGTCATAACGGATCGTGATGTACGCGGAACAGAGAGGATCTGTCACATTAATTTGTCACGTAAAAAAGAAAAACAAAGGAGCTTTAAACCCTGCTAATCAGCTTCTGCGAGCGGGAGGTGGAATTTCCAGAGAAATTCCAGCAGGAGCCTTAAGGTGACCCACTGTGCTGCGTACTTTATGGGCCGGTGAGATCGCACGAGTCTCGCCTCATAATATCCACACCATGCAAAGTGCCATTTGGTGCCCGTTCCGCATTTTGATAGTGAGGCAAGAAACTGGGAACATGGTGCTGTTACTCCTGCTCTGAATCTATGGTTTCTGTTGTCGGAATCCAGTGGTTTTACTGTTTCAAGACGCAAGATGATATCTCTCAAACGTAAATGCTTGTATAATAGGTAACTAACAACAGAGCAACATGGACTGTCATGTAAACTGTGGTTCCGCGGGACCTCTGCTGATGAGCTGCACTCGATCAGGGTCCCTGATACCTAGGAGCCTCGACGGTGCCCCGGTCTCGTGACCTGGTATTGTGGAAAATGCAGCTTACTACTCCAGAGCAGAACGATTCTCTTCAATGTGATTCAATGTGATTGTGTTGCATAACCAGGCATTCTCACTGGCTGGAAAGGCAGATGAAAAACAATACTGTATTCTCCTGGGCTTTATGTGCCTCCGTTTGGTTATTTCAAATCCCACACTGGGCTCGAAGGCCATAGCGCGCGTTCATGCTCACCTTAAAGGCCACGTGCACTGCATAGGCTGCAAAGGAGCTCAGAAAGATCCTTGCATTCTCTGTGAACACCGCTGGTAAAACACCATTAATAGCACATGTGTTGCATGTTAATATCAGGCATCAGATATCTATGATATTCTCCTTATAATAGTCAAATAATCCAACCGTCTTTCAACTGGTGATATAGTAAAGGGTCATAAAAGTCTAGAACCCAACCCATAAACCACTGGGCACAAGGACGGGGCCCTCAGTACAGGAAGGCCAGCTCATGTTTAATGCAATTCATTTATTGCATTTTGGACAATCAGAGTTATATTTGCAGCGGAGAACGTTTTCCATTGATTACAGCAGATTTCCCGTGGGCAGGACATTTGCAGAAATGGTGAATCTTGACATTCACCGGTGGTCACTTTCCTTGAAAGGAGTGCCATTAAACTGAGCTAATGTCCCCATCAACTCGGCACGTATGCAGTGCAAAAGCAGCATCCATCCATACGCAGCTCATTCCGAAAGCCTAAACGTGCTGGCACTTTAGCCAAATGTAATTCCATCACCGCTAATTAAATATCATGACTAAATCGCAAGGAACCAATCCCGTCCATGCCCCCTTGTGTCTAACCATATGGAATGCAAATAATCAATATTCGCAATCTGCTCACAGCCTTGGTCTTCCAGACTGTGAGTGGGTGTGATTGGAAGTCTGTGAGAAGTGTAGGAGAATCTGTAAATCCCATGCAATGCACACAGCGCCACACACACACACACCAGTGAAGAAATGCATCCGTCTAATTAAAGGCATCACTCCATGTGATTTTTGCAAAAATACCCAAATGAGCAAAATTCATCTATAGTGAGTAACTGTGTTGCTCCTGACCTTTAGCCATGGTTAAGATGTTGGCGTTGAACCACAACCAGTCATGGAAGAACCTCAAAGCGTCTTAAGTATGAAGTGTCTCTTTGAAACCAATACAGAGCTTCATCCAGGAGATCTTCCTGTGGCCAGTCAAACATTTAGACTGATTTTTTCCAGGAGGGGGGGGGAGCGTTTGTGACAGCATTGAGTGTGGCTTTGTGTCACCAAGATAGATCATCCTCAGTCAGTCTGGCGAAACTCGCTCCCCCCCAGAAAGAGGACCAGTAGATCGAAATCGATGACCTTTCAATGTTCTCATCATTGACAAGTCAAGAAACATGTCAAACTGTCACGTTTGCGGGTTAGACGAGCTGGTAATCAGGCGAGTAGAGCCGGTCAGACGAGGAAAACGGGGTTTGAGGAATGGAACATACGGGACGGGTAAACATGGGGTAACGCTACAATGACAAGTCTGGGGAAGACTGACTCTGACAAGGACTAAATACAAAAGACAGAGCAAACTAACAAGGCACAGGCGAGAACAATCAGGTAAAAACACGGGGTAATGAGGTGGGCGTGGCACACATGGGGATCGTACGGAGCTGGGCGTGACATAACCCCCCCCAAAGACGAGACTGGGAAAACAGGACCTGGAAGACAAAACGAAACTCATTAACGAGGAACAGGGAACAAAACCGAGACACAGAACTGAAACAGGGACCAGATGACAGACAGGACCTGACACAGAACAGGGAACGCAGACAGGCAGACAGAAACGGGAGACAAGGGAACACGCACAGGCGACACGAAGGGGCCAGGGGTGAACGGAGGAGACACAGAGGGACGAGGAGCAAAGACAGGAGGGACAGGCGTGAATGGAGGAGGAACAAGGGGAGCACGAGGGAGCCCAGACGGGCAACGGGCGGCAGCCGGAGGGGCCGCAAGCGAGGGGGAGAAGGGAGCAGGAGGGAACCACACAGGGGCCAAGGGAACGGGACGAGGGAGAGACGGAGGAAACACAGGCGAAGGCAGGCAGGAGGGGGAAGCCACGGCAGGCGATGGCGCAGTCCGATGCCCCGCCGAAGCAGGGGGAGCCGGAGGCGACGCCGAGGACCGGCACCGCGGAACCAGGGGGGGACCCGGAGGCGACCGCCGACCCCGAGCC
>JAODLC010000049.1:13725997-13742132 GCA_026781145.1 Hippopotamyrus pictus
AGGCGAGAACAATCAGGTAAAAACACGGGGTAACGAGGTGGGCGTGGCACACATGGGGATCGTACGGAGCTGGGCGTAACACAGACGAACCAGAATTAGAATTAAATCAGCTGTTAAAAATGTATTATCAATGCTTAATAATGCTAATCCAAGGCTCATTTTGGTTGTTTATTCATACTAGAGGACTTTGCTAAACCCTTCTTTGCGGATAGATTCCCTTAAATGTGATAGAAAGCCGTTTGGCTGTGTGTGGCACCGGATGTATTAAGTACTGATAAAAAGCAGAACTGGTATCTTAACTGGCACTCAGCACTGGCATGCGACCACTGGCATGCGACCACTTCGGAGCCTTACTGTGAGCGTGGACACTGATGGATCTGCGGACTGCCAGCGGCACTGAGGCTAACATGCTACTTTATAATGTTGTGCACACTTTGCGGCGAAGGTGCATCTTTGGCACGTCAGTGGCTGTTTTTTGTTCCCCATATTTTACCGTGGGGGGGGCATGTAATTTACCCAAAGCGTGGTTGCGGGGTCATATTCTACAGAAGTCCGTATTGGCTATATTAGCCTGACATGCGATGCACACAAAACTCAAGCACCCACACAAATCAGAAGGGAACAGAAAATAGTTACCAAATGGTCAGTTCTTCATAACTCAACGAGGAAGGAGAGGGAGGTGTGCAGGCTGGTCCAGAAACTGGGAGATGATCTAACTTAGAAAGACACACAACATCTTCAAGCATCTTACACCCCTTTCCAGATGCCATGTCCATTACTAATCACAAACTCTTCATCTCCAAATAACTCAGAAGCATTTTTGTGGAGTAGGGTCCACAGTGAGTATCTGGGGGATTTGCTCAGTGGCAAATGCGTTTATGGGAATATTATGATTTGTAATTTTCAAGGATGAAATCGGGTTAAGATCCTGTGCATCGAAAATATAAAAAACAAATGTGAAATTATGCACTGACCAAAGAAGTATTAAACAAAATAATCATTTGTTAGGTGGGCAGTTCTATGGTTTGGGACTCAGAAGGTCGTTGGTTCAAAGCCCAGGATGGGCTGCGTGATTTTACCATTGGGCCCCAGACCAAGGTCCATAATCCCCAGGTGCTCCAGAGACTAACTGTCTCTGCAAATAAAATGTAAATATACAGAAATCACAGGGATGGGCAGTTTTTTTTTAGGCACTTAGCTGTGGTTGTAGCAAAACTCCAGGGTTGGATCCAGGTATTTAGACCTTTTCATTTCCATGGAGCCTTGGCAGCTTATTGAGAGACACATTGACAGTAAAAATTATATGTTCTCAAATAAGATACTAGCAGCCCGAAGGGTAGAAGCCACTAGAGACTATTTGATCGCTTCCCCCAGAATGAACCTTCTTTAAATGGAGTAGTTTTACTTTATCCTCTTCTTGGTGAAATCATAAAAAGGGCGCTGTGATGCCTTGTTTTTCTTCTGTCTGATCACTTCTGAACCAGCACCTGTTTCCATCTTGTATTTGTTTGTGTTCTGGTGCAGGACCCAACAGACCAGATGCACAAAGATAAAAAACTTCTAAGAAGGCCACCTCACGCACGCATCGTGACCAGTTTGGTCAGGGAGATGATGCGAAGGGTCCTCTTGGCTAAGGTGAAATATGTTGATGAAAAACATCGCCAGAAGACCATTCCGGTTCATTTCCAGCAGAGGGACGGAAACTCTGAGCAGACCATTGCTTCCACAGTGGCAAATACTTCCACATTCCTCTTTTATTTTGATCTCAATTCACACTTGTGGGGAAACAGAGAGCCCTCTGTCTTGGAGCGTATCAATGAACCGCCTTCATCTGCCCCCCCCCCTCCCGCCTCCGTTTCAAAGTTGTAGGAATGGAGTAATTGGGGATTAGGAAGCGATGGATCTGCTCTCCTTGCTCGCATGCTTCCCGGGATGAATAGAAGCAGCCTTCTTCTCCTGACCCTCGAGAGGGATTCGTAAATGCACTCTGCCCTGGGGTCAGAGGATAACTGGTCTGCCCTGTTCCCTCCAAATAGTCACTCCACAGCTGGAGGCTAGAAGAGGTTTTCGGGGGATGTATAAAATTTGCGGCATTTTTAGAACCTTAGATTTATTCTGAGCCTACTGCACACTATGCAGGTCCGGCATAAAAGCTCGATTATGCAGTTTGCATTTAAAAAAGTAAAACGGACATTCATCCTGGCGTGAACATCTGGACCCACAAAACTTGGTCTGAATCGGATATTTCTTGGGCATATTTTTTCAGTAATGACATCTAGGTATATTTTAGAGGGCTGAGACTAACTGGAAAGAGCGACTTTATCATATAACACCATATGGCGCAGACTGGGCGCTGTACAGACTGCTCACATCCTTAAAATCGCTGTCAGTGACGGCTCCTGCTAGTCTCCCTTTTTGATTCTTTTTCTTTCCCTTTTTCTTTGCCTCTTTGAGCAAAAATATACTTTGAAACTAAGCCCCTCTGTCACACAGAATGCACATTCACTTAATTTCCTTGTCACCTACTCCTCGTGGCATTCTCAGACGTTTTTGCCACTATTTGCCGGCTGACAGATTTTACACGTTCCTCCTGCTTCTCACCTGGATATGACACGTTAATAGTCCCTGTACCCTTGCTCTGTTCTGAGGGGCGTTGGTTCAACACTGACTGAGATGAGCAGGCCAGGTCACATGATCGTTGAGCTGCAGGGAAGCTGTAACCTATATGTGTTGAATTAGAATTAGAATTAGAATTAGAATTAGAATTAGAATCAGAATTATAATTCACTTTATTGACCAGGAACACCTCCATGTACTAGGAACTGGCCTTGACTGGATTGGTGCATACACTAGTAAACAACATAGAATGTAAATTAAGAAAGTTAATAAAAATTAGAAATGAAATAGATTTAAAAGTATTTGCAATAGTGTAAATCAGATTACAGTCAGTAAATCGGTACTTACAAAATGTGAACAGGTTTAAATACTGGCATAATACATAAATTAATACAAATAAATAATGTTATACAGCAAGAATCACGCAACACTTAAAAGAATGTAATAAAAACTAATAATAACAGGTGCAAAAAAGTTACCAAATGGTTCTCTGGGCTGCCATAGACTCCCATAGTGGAAACTATTATAATATAACAATCATAATAATTAATAATAGTGAAAAATTGTAATGATTTCAATAGGTTCCTCACACCTACAGTGCTTGGCCCTACAGTAAGATGGTGAGGGGTAGATTGGGGCTGAATTGCTTCTGATTGACATAGCTGTTTGAGGCTATCCCCGTGTTAACCCACGTAAGATGGGGGGGGGGGTAGTTTGGGGCTGAATTGCTTCTGACTGACATAGCTGTTTGAGGCTATCCCCATGTTAACTCATGCCCGTTAATGACCATGCTTACTCTGATGAGGTTTAACAAACTGACAGGGAAAGGCTGTCAGTCATATGTGTGAGAGTGCAGTGTGATGCCACAGCAGCTGTCGTGGAGTTTGGACCTTTTTTAATTGACTCTATTCACGTTGATGTTTTGGCTCCTGTTTGCCCCTGTTGTTTCTATTTTTGATGGTATTCTCTAAGTTTGCGGTCTCTGAAGGGCCACGGGCTTCCAGCTTCCTGGGAAAATGAGTTGCCGTTTGTCTTATAACCCACTGTCCTGCCCATGCAGCAAACTTAATCTCCACAACCAGCTCTAGCGAATACTATTTCTGAACTTGGTTTTGTTTGTGGTGCAATATATAAAAGAAAATCTAAAAAATCATGATGCACGAATGATGAGGAAGCATTAACCATGGAAGTGTCATTATGATCACTGTCTAGTCATGTACGCAGACGGGAATGAATGAGGCAGGGCACGTGTGATGACGCTTCGGACCCCGACGGCCCGGTGCCCTGGAGCGTCGGGGGCTGTCCAGCATCTCGGTCGCCCGTCCTCTCCTGATTCCCTTTCCTGGAGTAAAACCGCAGGGACCATCCATTTCAGTGGCTTTGCCAAAATCCAGACAGAGGCAGACTGGCAGGCGATATTATCAGGGTTGGGTTTGCTGGGGTGTGTAACACATCATGAGGGTGATGGAGCCGTCACTCACCCCTGATCCGGCCCCCTCTAGTGCTTGAGTTCTCGCTGTTTCCAGGTTTTATTGGTTTTACGTTGCGCCCAGACATCGTGTGCTGGTTCGAGTCCAGTTAAGTGTCACTGACTGAACCGGCGTTGTTCCGCGTTCTGCCCCCGAGATCCTGACGGATAGCGAATAACCCTGAAGGTGTCAGCTGACCGTCTTTTCGGGGACATTCCTTCCACCCCACCTTCAAAGGTACGTTCCGCGGAGGACGTTCACAGGAGCAGCATTACGCAAATGGCTGTCTTCACGTTCACTCTTTTGTCATCTCCGTCATGCTTTTTATGGGCTGGTGTACACGGTTTGGTTTGTTTCCGAGCCGACGGCAAGCGTAGAAGCAGTCAGGTCGGTCCTGGGGAATTATTTTTTGTTCCGTGAGCCAATGGTGCATTTTATATGCAAGCTATTAGTGGTTCAGTCTTCCTGAGGGTCACGGTTCATCTGCTGCCTCTCAGCACTGCATTCCAGCTCATTTCCAAGTCCCTGGAAACGATTCCCGGACTCACAAAGGTGGTTATATTGCTCAATACGGAAGTTTCGGATAGCATGGCTTCTTTCAGTTCTTGGCTAGGACAAAGGGTTCTAGATAGTGTGGCCTCGAGGACCACCGACGAACTGCTGCGCTGTTACCTACCAAAGACAAGTTATCATTTTATGAAGCATCATCACAGTCTCACGCATCCTGCAAGTAACCCTGCAGTGGTAGTACCATGCATGTGCTTGGCTTGAATTTTCCTAGTGAAATTTCTCAATTTTTATGGGCAAAAATATGGGTGAGCCACCTTGAATACCAATGCCCGCTTGGTACTTGCATGCATTATAAACACAGATTAGCATAATAACTAAAATGACAGCAGTAGCATGTGTGCAAATGATGAACCCTAATGCCTTAGTAATACCAGAGCTCTACGCTGCACTGTTTATTGTAATACCTTAAGTATTTTAGAGAATATTAAGTATCTTTATTGTTTTGTTACTGCTTACAAAGATACCATTGACCAAACATTGACAGATACTATTGTCAGACTTTGCCGCTTCCTGTATTTGGTGAAAGGGGACACAGCACAGCGACGGCCAACCCTCTAAAACAAATTTGAGGAAGCACTTCTTTACACAGCGTGTAGTTAGAGTATGGAAGAGTCTTCCTGCAAGTGTAGCGGAAGCTAAAACCCTGGGTTCCTTCAAATCAGAGCTAGATAAGATTTTAACAACTCTGAGCTATTAGTTAAGTTCTCCCCAAACGAGCTTGATGGGCCGAACGGCCTCCTCTCGTTCGTAAATTTCTTATGTTCTTATGTTCTCTGCTGCAGAGTTGTTGTTCTGTCCGTTCTCTTCATCTCCATCTCGCTAGTTTCTGGTCTTCCACCACCCCGTTTTCCAGTTGGTAGATCCTGCAGCAGGAGCAGCTGATACGATACAGCCGGGCTTCAGCTCCCAGCAGGACCTGTTGCGTACACCTGCCCAGTCTGTGTACACCAGCTGCTCTTCACTCTCACGCTAACCCCCCCTCCTGGTGCCCAGACGGCAGTGTTTACTGTGAGCGCCGTCCATCAATTTGCACAACATCTTTTCATGTGATTATTGATCCCTTTGTTGAAACAGCCGCCGGTTGCAGTCTCCTTCGTCACGGTCCTGACTTTGACCAACAGGGCAACTTGACTGCCTTCCTAATCTGCCGTAATCCCTAAGCAGAAAGCCACCAGAACATTCCACCAATTGCCTGTAGAAGAACGGAAATAAACTGTATCTAGTGTTATGAGCGACCTTCTGCATTGCAGTAATATTTGCGCTTTATCAAGCCAAACTACAGTTACATAACTACTGACATTTAAACTGTAAATTCAGTATTAACACCCCTGAGTATCATTTTTAGATTCATCAAAATAAGTTTAGATTGGGGACAATGAACCTTATACATTTTAGACTGTGCTCTTTGTATATTCATGCACATATTTTTTAAACCCCCCCGCACCCCAGAACACTCTTAGAATGGAGAGTAAATACTGGCTTTGTGTTGTAACCTTTGAGTTACATCATCATATATTCTACTCAGAAACAGATCGATCCCCCCTCGTCAAAACGAAGACACTGACCCGACCTCCACCTCATACTCATTTGACCAGAGCTTCTTTGACTCGTCTATAAAGAACAGTTCTGCTCTGCCCACAAGACTTGTTTCAAGAAGCTCTAACTGTGTTGAAAAGGAGGTCAGGATTGTCCCTACGCCTGGTCCCAGGGGTTTGTAGGGTCATTGCTACTTTTGTCAATTGACGTTTTAATTTTTTTTTTTTTCCGCCACAGCTTTTCTTAGCCCCTGAGGCTGATCGATGGCAATATAGCGAGCTGAGAGGAGAGGAACTGCGGGCCACGTAGGAGGCAGGCGGCGACAAGAAATCCTACCGATCAGATATCACCGGAGTTCCTTCTACACGCATCTTCCGGTTTCGATACAATCCTCTGCTTATTCACGGAACTGTGCGGAAACGCAGGGGGGACCTGCTCATCGCAGCTCTCCTTCCACATTCAGCTCAGGATGCAGGATTGTCGGGTTTCATCTAGATCAGCTGTTGATTCTTTGCTTTTCCAGCGGCCACGTGCCTCATTTCTGTCATCAGACTTTGAAAGTCCCTCATGCATAGTCTATTCTTAGGGGCCGTTTGGTCGGAGGGTGTCTAGTGTTGGCCTTTGACCATAGGATCGCGATCTCAAGCTGTCCCGCACTGCATGCTAATTTATTATAAATGAGGCAGACACGGTACGTTGACTAGTGGTCCTGTTTAAAGTGAGATTTACCACACTTTAACCTGAGAAATATCAGGTTTATTCATCTGTAAATGTAATCGTTACATCAGCTGTCGATAGCTTCATCTGATTAGCATTTTAATGTTCTGCGATGGATAGTCATCTGGATAGGTTTGAGGTGTTTCCCAGCTAAGCTGCCTAGCATAGGGTCCAACCCCACCCCCACCTTCCCAGAACCCTATACTGAATAAATTGCTGGATGATAGATGGATCTTCTATTATAATCCACACAAAAGACTGTGGATATTAAATACTGATCCTATATACTTAAACCGCACATATTTATAGTTGAAAACATTAATTCCACTGCATTCAATCTGTATGTTAGTGTACCACATGGTCGGTAGACTCTGTTTAGCCGTTTTACAAACTTTCAAACATAAGGTAGCCTCGCTCCTTTTTTTGTCGCTTGTTTCCCTCCCGAGTCTTCTCTACCATCTCAGCTCCCCATTCGTCAATTAAGAGCGCACAGTAACCAAGCGGAGCGATGGCGGCGAGCAGCCAGGGCTGGAGCGGACGCACGCGCCTCATGTGGGAAACGCATCGACACACGAGTGGGCGACCCTAATCAGAGGGGCTCCCTGAGATTTCAAGGGCAGGATTTCCGTCTTGGCGCTATGCACCGGCTCCTCAAATCCGCTTTCGGAAAAGCGTGGAGGCCATTAATCTGGGGCCTTTCAGTAATCCCTCCCTTCCTGCTTTAATAAAGGCAGAAGTCGGGGCACCCAGGACCAGATACACGGTGGTCGCACCAACGAGGGCAACTATGAAGAACTTCTGCCTGAAGTGTAGAAAATGATACTCTCGGATGTTCTAGGTAATCCAGCTGTTGTTGAATTCCCCTGCATTTCTTCTTGTGTAAAGTTACCGTGAAGGGAAATGTTCTTCAGCGCATAATACAATAAATATACACGCAAATGTGTCGGTCAAATAAAGGCCTGTTATGTAGGTGACATGAAGACCATGGGTCACATGACAAAGAGACCCCCATAACCTCCCCCACCCCCCCCCTTCTCTTCCCACTTACCTCCTGACAGTCTTCATGTCACAAAGTTCTCATTTACATAAATACACATTGTAGGTGTCACCGGGATGAATATTCAGTAGGTTAATTGGCTCCATATAGATTTCCAATTCTTTATTTATGCCTGTTGTCCCTGTGCAGTGTAATATTTACATTTTATTTATTCATCAGATGGTCTTATCCAAAATTACATTTTTATTTTTTTGAGAAAGCAGGGTTAGCCAGTTCCTGGAGCAATTGGTGGTTAAAGGCCTTGCTTAAAGACTCGGATCTATTGAAAACACTCTGGCGATTTGAACCAGCAACCTTCTGATCACAGGCACAGAGTATTGACATGTTGAACCCCCTGTCATGTTAATTTTTTCTCTATCATTCCAGTTTTAGCATATGTGCTGCCATCATAATTAGGGTGACAGTATAAAAACAATAAACTAGACAGATAGATAGATAGATAGATAGATAGATAGATAGATAGATAGATAGATAGATACTTCAAGGATATTAGGTACACAGATTCATGACACAGATGTCAACAACAGGAGGTTGAAGTTCTAAGGATCACTTTGGTGCAAATACGTGCTTACCTACCCGCTGAGTGTCCACATACCCCAGGAGCAAACAAAAAGACTGATGCTGGCCCTCATTTTTTATTTTTTTTTGAGACGTGATGCCTCAAAGGTCGCCGAAGACAGGCATCCGCACAGACGGCCGCGCCACATCATGGCCCGTAGGACCCCTCGCTGCACCCAGAGACCAGCCGGGGAGAGACGTGCTTGGCCACCTGTCTTTCTCGTTAGCGGGCCCCCCTGCTGTTTGTCATTTCTCTGAGATGGTCACGACGTGTGCTGTGACAACTGCTGGTAAAACGCGCCAAGCCTGCGCTAGGTACTTACACCCAACATGAGTTCTGCTTAAATGTAAACTAGGACCTCCAGTGAAAGAAGGCCGACTACGTAAAATGAACAGTGACACAAAGCATTAGATAAGTTAATGAATATACTCGAAGTAGGGGAAGTAGTTGTCAACTCTCTCAGTGAAAAACGATAAATCAGTCATTATCTGTACGTAGTGCCCAACCGTGTCAGCCATGATGGAACGCTGCAGAGCCAGACAGATGACCAGAGGCAATGAAACCGTGTCGAAAACTGAGGAAAAGACAGAGACGCCAAAGCTCTGTGCCTCCAGGTGTCATCGCCTAGGGGAAACCGGAAAACGGGTAGATAGCGCCTCGCTAAGCGGGCAGATAGCGCCTCGCTAAGCGGGCCGACGTCTGCGATAGCTGTCGCTGTCCCGGCACCTTTAGTTATTTATTTTAACGAAAGCCACGAACAGAAATATTCCAGCTGTCTCGGTTTGTTCCGTCGAGCGTGTCCAGGGCGACCGCCGGGGCCGGCACGCAATTTCCGAAAGCCAAAAGCGTTTACGTCAACGTGTGAGCTGGCGCCAACCTCTGCGAGGCGGGGGGCGAGAGGGAGTGATATTCAGGCACACCTTAGCTTCTGTCTCGACGGCGCCTGGAAAGGGCAGGACATGCTGTGGTTATTATTATTTATAAATAAATATGAATCCCACCCATGAAGAGCCAGGCTCCGACTTCAGGCTTCTCTTCTGGGGGGGGGGGGTGAGGAGAGAGAGTCCAACCAGTCATTCAGCCAGGTCAGGGCACTTTTCCCTGAGCCTCTCCCTTAATAACAATACAATTAATACATTTACAATTAATTATTATTACACCTTGATATGACAAAACAGTCACATATCAGTGACATATTTCATACACTGATGATCCTATGTACCGCAGGAGCAGTATTTCCCAATATGTTTCTGTCATCCACTATTGGCACTGGTATACCGGCAATTTCATTGACAGAACAGAAGAGTTTTCATTGAATCGTGCCTTTGTGTCTAAGCATATTATTTACGTTTACAAGATGAGATTGGCAGATGGCTATAACATTATAAAACATTTGTTTGAGCTTTCACATGTATTTTTAATATATCAAGGTCTTCGCTAAAGAAATAAATCCAGTTTTTGTTTCGTCCAACATCCTTTTTTTTACTCGAAAACAAACCTTTAAGAGAATTAGTTTCCCAGTCAAGTTCGTAAATATATATACTGTATATACACACACACACACACATATATACATAACGAATTTATTCAATTATTAATTAAATATATTCCATATATTATGATGGTTCTTAATAGAAAAAACATGTGCAACATTATAACCATCTGCTAATTTACATTAAAATGGAGGGGTGAGTTGATATTACCCACAAACCCTGATGTCAGCCTCCTGGTCCATTCACACACCATAAGCTAAAGCTCTCAACTTCCTCTTTGATCACATCCGGAATATACATTTTTTATGGTTTTTTTTTTTCCTTGCCATCAAAATCCATTGTTAAAATTAAGCACATTTCTTTGTCTGACCTTATCTGACATTTTTCGAATGCACTTGTGTCTGGGTAATTTCTTACAACATGCCCCGAAATGGTAACGCGAAGCTTATCTGTTTCACTGCTGGATTAATCAAAGGCCAAAACACCAATGAGAATCTTTGTACAGTTCTTTTTTAAGATAAACAAATAAGGTTTTTATTCATTTGATTTTATAACCAAGCCATGCATTGACTGCATGTACTTCAGACAGGCAATGTTTGGAGTAAAATTACAGATCAAGGAAGCTAATTTTACAGTTATGGAAAATGTTTATTTTTTTATGGCTGTTTGGAATTTTAATCGATTACGGATGGATTGTTTTCTTTTCAGCTTTACTAACTGTGCATTAAAGTCAAAGCTTCCTGTTTGGCATCAATATATATAAAGAGCTTTGGTAAAAAGGGAAAAAAATTCTTTTGTTTTTACAAGCCTCCGGTTTTTTGTTAGGTGAAGATTATGGTGCTATATCGCTAACAGCTCCTTCCCTCCGACGCCTAACGCTCAGCGGACACTGAGGAAATACAGCCTTGGATCACTGTAAACCTTCACAGTTCACACAGGTATTTTTTAAAAGATGCACTTCAATGCCGACCGCAGTATTAACTGCGATATGCAGCCTGTGAGGAATCCAGCAAACTGGTGGATGAAGGAAAAAAAAAAAACAAAAAAAAAAGCCACTGTCTTCATTATCGGTACTTAAGGCGGTGGAGAGCCGAGCTCGCCGGCTGGAGATCGGGGACCGCCGGATCCCAGCGCCGTCACCATGGAAAACAGCCAAAAATGGGCTAGATAATGGCTCAGTAAGTGAGTGGAGACTTTGAGAGGGTCTGAGGGGAGACGGCAGCTTTCACAGACTTTCCTGTCAAGACGTCAAGCTCTTTTGATGCACGGAGGAAAACTAAGGGAAAGAAAAGGGGGGAGGGAGAGGCAGGAGTGAGATGGGATGAATGCGAACCTGGGGGGGACCTTTTCAGAATGGCTGGGTGTAGGTTTTGTGTTTTCAGATACCTCTAAATTCAGGCGACTCGCAGTACCACCTAAATCTGTACACTTCTGCCGTCACCCTGTCTGCTTCTTCTTGACTGCTGACCTGCTCGCTTTCAGAACTCAAGGAAAAAAAATGTGCGCTATCCTACTTCCGCCTGTTTGAACTTCCCATATATCATGCGAGGGCCGCAAATCAACTACGCTGCTGCACTTTCGGCGTCTTGCGAGTCCGGCGAAACTGAGGCTCTTCAATATTTCAGACCCATCCTACAAATCAAATTTTAATAAGGAGAATAATCCCCCCCCCCTCCCCTGACAGAAAGTGTCATATTTAAGGTCACCTAGTAAAATTGCTCTCCTACATTAGCATGGCAATGAAGATTACTGAAACAGGGAGCAGGAATATGCTAATAAATATATCATGAATAAGTAAATGGATTAAATGGGCAGAAGGTTAACTTCTGAAGGAGGACACTGTTTGTACACCTTGATACACACCACTAAGAGGGACCTGTAGAGAAAACAGCACCGCTTCTGCAAGAGCTTGGCTGTGCCCCTACACCAACCAAACACTGTAGGTTTTTAATAACATGGAGCCTAATTTTGACTGAGGCCTTTACTGAGAGCTGTACGGTCTTGTTCTTGTCTAAAGTCACAGCAAAGGGGGAGAATTATATTAAATGGGATTTGAAATGCCCCTCTTTCCACTTTGTAAAGCATTAATCCCTTTTATGGGTGTAGCCTCTAACAACAACCTCATAACCTAGTGCTGCCAAAGTAAGATCCTGTTCAGAAAAAGATCTTAATTTCACTTTGACTTTCACAGCTGGGCTGCCCTGCTGATACACATACCTGTAGTAAATGAAATTTATTTTTGTTGCAAGTAATATTTATATCCAGCTGTACATATATACGTGTCTGTCTGTGTGTGGAAAATTAATATTTTAAGGATATATATATTTTTTCTTTTGGTGAAAAGACTTGTCTATCACCTTTTTCTCTTATGACTACGCGAACACACATCCACACATGTGTGTATTGATTTCAGACTCTTTTAATGTCACTCGTCTGTCCTGACTTGGGAAGTGAAAGACACGCTGTTCACATTAAAACATTAGAATCAGTCGGAGGCTGTCAAAAGAAAGACGAGAGAGGTGTGAAGGAGGATTGGATGAAATAGCGGGATCTGGGTGATGTTAGCCGGCTGGGCTTAGTGTGCACCGCGGATCTGTTTGAAAAAGCCGTACAGCTAATCCTCATGGAGAAGAACCACAATATCTAAATAAGCCTGAGATAAACACGTCCTTTATTCCTTTACCCCTCTTCCTATCCGTTCAGTCATCTATAAGCCAATAGTTCCAGCCCAGCAAAGAAACATGGAAGGGCAGGAGATGTGTTATTTAACTGAAAGCAGAGGTGACCGCCAGGTCCGTCGTCACATCTGGGAACATGTTGATGTATAGATATGTCCTTTAAGGTCAAGTTGGAAGCGACGCTGGGTCACGTGACTGCAATTAGCGCCGCGGAAAACAGCGGTGTGCGTATCTCGGCCCGTGGGGGAGGCAGCTGGCAAACGCAGCGAACGACACCGCGAATTTCTGCCCCTTTCTCACAGTCGCCTCGCGTGAGTGACGACTGATGTACAGGAAGCTTGATAGATCTTTTGTCCCGTGTGGATGGAAACTTCCACAGGCAGGCTGGGGCACCTGCGTCGACCCCTGTGCTGAAAAATCGGAAAAATTGTAGATTTTTACATGTGCAGTGAAGATGCTGGTAAAACTATCCACCTATAATTTAAACGTTAACTGTTCGTTTTAGATGTTCCTGGTTTCAGTGCATTTTTTCAGCACAAGATATGCTCAAAAATACGGAATACAAAAAAAGCTATAAAGGGAAATTTAAGTTATATATATTATAGTAAGTCTGAGACAGACAGTCCTGTTGTGATATAATAATGCCCTTGATGACAGCCAGAGAAGAAAGAGGGAGCTGAGCCAGAGAGCAGGATGCAGACAATCAGCTTCTGTTTGACTGACAGGACTAAAATGCTGAGGCCTGAAATGCTGAGGCCTGCCACCCTGGCATGTGTGACGACGCTCATTCATCCTCTGCTTTATTAGATGCCCCTACATTTGCAGAACCACTTCAAGGCCTGACGAGTTGTGCATTCACTCGCCTTCCTGCACAACACTGCTGGACTGAGCTGGTTTTGTTGTTGCGCTTATGGAATTCCTGTTAGCTTTAGCAAGTCTGGCCGTTCTCCACTGTCCCAGAACTGGCATCAGCAGCCACACCATGTTCAAAATCTTAGACATGCTTAACCACACGGTAACTGAGCGCGTTGATTCTGTCTGCATGCTGTATGTATTCATATGCAGCCACCTCATTGGCTGTTTGGAGGAGTTGGCTGTTTGCCTTAACCAATCAGTCTACCTAACAGAAGTGGAAAGTTCCAGTTCAGAAAGTACAAATCCAGACCAAGATTTTACTTTAGCCGACCAATTGAGTACTCTGTGAATATGAAACTGATTGGCTGAAACAAAATCTTGGTCTGGATTTGTACTTTCTGAACCTGAACTTTCCACCTCTAGTACCTAATAAACTGGCCTCTGTAGTAGTGTAACGTAGGATAGTGTAGAGACTCCAAAGAATAATAACTAGTAATAAAAAGCTGTATGCTTAAGGCTCTGCTTGTGGATTTGCTGCTCATATTAAACATTGAAGTAAACGTCAGGGTGACCATAAGCATCGCGTGTCACCATAACCGTGGCTGTTTTGAGATGACGTTTGACGTTACCAGTCCAAGACCTAAACTCAGGACGCTTCTTCCTGTCCGTGTCCCTGCAGGGACAGACTGATGCGGAGTTTCAAAGACGGACCCTGAAGCAACCTGTAAATCGTGAACATGAGGTAATTAACTCTGAAAATAACAATGGCTTGCTGCTCATTTTAGCCTGCGGTCACAATGCCCTTTCACTGCACCAGTCACAGTATAGTCACTAAAGAAACTGAAGGACTGCTAAAAGTGTTATATAGAGAACAGTGTTACATACAATGCCAGTCAAAAGTTTGGACACGCCAAGCTGCTTACAAAGGAGAATCATAGTGTCGCGTCACCTGACCTGAACACAGCAGAGGTGATTTGGGAGGAGTCTAATCTCCCCAGATTAAAAACTCCCCCCCTAAACCCCAACAAGTGAAAACGGTCACATGTATCGCAGCACCTAATTGGCAACAGTTTAACAATTAATGAGTTTATCCCAGATCCATCACAGTACTTTACTGTAAATATATGATGACTGAAAATACATATAAGCAAACAAACTTTAAATCTTTTTTTAAGATTCTATGTAGCGTAACACAATCAGTTCCTGCTGTCATACCAGCCACATTATTCATTCGATGCAAACGCACATAGATTTCGTTCTCAGATTGTTCGAAGCCTTGCCAAAACCCATCGGGGTCTCTCTATGTTTGGAAAAAAAGGTTCAAAGACTTGAAACATGTTCCGGCACTTTACGGGAAACGCCTGAAAGCCTCTCGAGGCTTCGTCGGCCCATCACTAGGAACAGGACTAGACAAACAGGCAGAATACAGCCCACAGTAACATAAGCACAGCAATTTACACAATGACCAACTGGAGAAATGAACAAAGGCAGGAACTTAAATACACTGATAATGAGGACTAACGAAAGCCAGGTGTGAGTCATCAAAAACAACCAATCAACAAGGGTGGAGGGCAACGAGACACAGGTGAGGTAACTAACACTAAAGAACACAGAACTATCAAGACCTGAAACTAAGGAAACACAGAGAAATGCCACCCTAGGAGAAAATCAAGAAAGAAGTAAAACAGAACGTAACCAAGGCAGGGGCAGAGAACCATAAACAAGACAGATTAAACACAGGGAGAAACAATATCAAACTAAGGATAAAACAATAAATAACCAACTGCTGAGGCTGGCCTTAAACCCTTAACTGCAAGGTTACAGCCTCTGTGCCACACACACAACCCCCTGAGCCATGTGGCAATGCAGGGAGCAGGGGAGCACACAAGGGTTAGACAGGGAATTAAAAGGCAGGATGGCCAGCGACACCTGCTGGCCAAACAGGGTAGAGACATGGAGGGCGGGGCGGATGGGTACTGACCCTGACAGAGTGAGGGCCTTGCTCAAGGGTAGGGCCCAATGTTCGGATCACTCTGCCGACCTAGAGAATTGATCCAGCAGCCTTCTGAATCCCACCCCACTGAACTGCCCCCCCCCCCACCAACAAATTAATCTTTTTGTTTAATGCAGTTTTGGTCAGTACATAATTCCATATATGTTAGTGTATATTTCTGATATCTATAATTATTTTAAAATGTATAAAGTATTAAAATAAACCTTTCAATGTGTAGGTGTTCCAAACCTTTGACTGTAACTGTATGTTAAATATCCCTGTTATATATAAAACATACATCTAAGTAATCAATGTGCTACCCTGTCCTTACATGCCCCTCCCCCGAGGGTCTGACCCCTGTATGTTTCCTGCCATAATACAAAACCATTCTGTTAGGCAAATCAGTGTCCCTAAATTGCCCATAGTGTGTGTGTGTGTGTGTGCGTGTGCGCGCGTGTGCGTGTGCGTGTGTGAGTGTGTGTGTGAGTGTGCGAGCGGGTTTACCTATCCTTATTGGGACACAATGTCCCCATAACGTGATAAATATCCGTTTTTTTTCCCTTATGGGGACCGGTTTCCTGGTCCCCATAAG
>JAODLC010000049.1:13742232-13756703 GCA_026781145.1 Hippopotamyrus pictus
GGTTAAGGTTGTCATAGTTAGCATTAGCATTTTTCCCATTGAAATGAATGAGCGGTCCCCATAAGGATATGTTTACCTTACATGTGCGTGTGCGTGTGCGTGTGCGTGTGTGTGTGTGTGTGTGTGTGTGTGTGTGTGTGCGCACGCACGTGCATACACCATATCCAAGGGGACATAGGACAGGAGGCAGGCAACACTCCAAATGTGGTACCAGACCAGCTGAACTCCCCCCCACGCCCCATGCCTCCTGAGGCAGACTCAGACAATGCAAACAATACAGACATTAATTAATGGATGGTTCCAGATTTAATAGAAAGACCCTGACTATGACTACAGAGTCTACCTGCAGTGATATTACCATAACGTTAAGTCTTTAATGAAGTATGATAACAGTTCCTATTGCAATCAAGCACATAGATGCACCTGTCTAATGAATGGGCTGGTTATCATTCAGTTGTAATCAGCAACACGGTGAATTAATATCCTTATGAGTAGAGGGACACAAATTAAAAAAGAAAATAAATTGCTTTCAATTGCCAGGTAATCATGCATATTAAGCAGAGCTTGTGGATATATGGGCCTGATATTCAAATGACCTTTCAATCTTATGCTGATTAGTGGTGACAGTCGTGTACCTTACATTATCAGGGCCCCATCTCACTCACGGGCTCCCGGATCCCTGTCTGTAGCACTAATACAGCCTGATAATCATATGGCCATCACCCATCTGTGACCTGGAGTTCTGTAGTGTCAGGCCCTAACGCTGGGCACAGTGGTTAACACTGTTACCTCACGCCTCTGGGACCAGGGCTCGAGTCTCTGCCGTGTCTCTGCGTGTGGAGTTAGCGTGATCGCCCCATGTTGTCATGGAGTTTCCTGCAGGTACACCCCCCCCCCCCCCATCTGTCCAAAATCATGCTGAGGTGAACTTGAGTAACCAAATTGCCTGTAGGTGAGTGTGTGAGTGTGTCCTGTGATGGGTTGGCGCCCCACCCTGGGTTGCTTCCCTGCCTTCTGGTGCAGGACCCCTGAATAGGATGCCTGGGTGCAGAAAATGGATGGATGGATGGACAGAACGTAATTGGCAGCTTTCCTCTCTTTTGGGGGGACTTTCTGTCAGTTTCTGTCGCATAGATTGGCAGGACTGACAATTAGCATTAAGAGCCATAACTGAAATGTCGACAGACTAAGAACTGTTAAGAAGCTTCCGTTACCGTGAAAATGCCGTGGCGGCTTTGTGTAGAGTGCGCACTAGCTACAACGGCCCCTGATATGTAGAACGTAATGTCAAGCATTCCCTTCATTCCCATATTCCCTTCATTCCCATCATTCCCATCATTCCCTTCATTCCCATCATTCCCTTCATTCCCATCATTCCCCCATCATTCCCTTCATTCCCATCATTCCCTTCATTCCCATCATTCCCATCATTCCGTTCATTCCCATCATTCCCTTCATTATCTTTAGTACCTTTATACACAGTGTTGTGATTTGTCTGTTGCTGCGGTCATGTTAGATATCAGTACTTCTGTTAAGCGTAATATAATAATGGCACTATGCCACTAATTTTTATAGTCGGGTAAGTATATCCATCATTCTGTTTGAAATATCTGTTAAGACGACCATTAGTTGGCAAGTAAATGGCAGCGATTTCATTTTTACTAGGTGGAGAAATTATCAGATGGCCTGAGGAGGCAAACATTGAACTTGGCAAGAGCAGCACAGTTAATAATCCCGCTCTTTGGGATATCACCCGAAACACATTACCCATCCATATGCCAGCACTACTTATCACCAGTTGGACCCATGGGAGTCTCTCCTAATGCCTCTACACAAGCATGCTGGGTTGCAGAAATTTGCATTTAATCCTTCATTCAAGGTACGTCCTGCATAGTGTCCTGACATGGTCAGGTGACCGCCGGTCGGCTGACGCGTGACTTCAATCTTCCAATCGTTTATATAGTACAAGACCATAGGCGGGGTCTGCCACCTATGCCAGGTTTAAAAAATGCAGGGGACACCCCCCCCCTGAACAGGATGACGATCCATCACAGGGCGCACACACCCACTATGAGCGATTTGGATCAAGTCACCTAACAGTCTGGATGGTTGGTAGACGCCAGAGTACCTGAAGGAATGTGGAGAACATGCACACACACACACACACACACACACTACATCTTTGTAGAGACACTCCATTCATTTCTATGGGCATAACCCTAATCCCAGCTACGACAAACATAACCTCTATCCAGCCCCAATCTTAACCATAAGTAACCAAACGAAATACAAGACTTTTGGCATATGTAGTTTCTTGATTGCAGTCAGCCTTGTACCCATAGGCACCGGGATTGGCTCTGGAGCCTCTGACTCCCTGGATGGATGGATGGATGGATGGATGATTGCAGTCACAGATTTTTATTAAACTGGGACATTTAGCCCCACAAAGAAATGTATCTATAACCCCCCACACACACACAGAATGAGTGGAATTTGAAGCCCTAACCCTGGAGGTGTGTGTCAGTAGAATTGCAAACCAAGTCCACTTCCCCACTCAGGAGTGAGCAGCCACATTACTGAAATAAAGCCACATTATTGCCGTTTACTCTATCTTCACTTCATCGCTTATAAAGACTCTTAGCTTCCTTGTTGAAGTGCCTTTTTAGTTGCAAGGCATTCCTCCTCACTAAACAAGGCTGGTCCCAATGCCTCACACAGCTGTCCTGCGGGACACTTCTACATCCTGTGCAAGCCCCAGAAAATGCAATGCGTCCACCCCTCAATTTATAAACCCAATTCACATGTGGTTCTAAAAGTTCTCAAGGTCAAAAACTTTATTTTTTTTCTCCCAGATTTGGGCAACTTTCAAAAAAAGGGTTCCAATAAACAAGGCTGGTACAAAACATGGGTACCAGGTCTCCAAGTTTGGATGAGCGAGCATTTGAATATGGATCTAAAACACTGTCTGCAACTATTGCATTTAAATTCAGTTTGTGCTCATCACTATTGGGACTGTAAGGGTATGCAGTGCAGCGTTAACAAAGCAATCACACTGCCATTTAGTTTGATGTCTTGCCCTATATAAAATGTTTTGTATTTTTTTGTTGTTGCTTATTTGACACGTTTCTGTCCAATATGAATTACATTTCAATGTACATAGCCCTTCATACTGTACTATGGGCACCAACACAAGCACTAGCTAGTATCTTTTGGTGGGCAATGTTTATTTATATATTGGATATATTCTGCAATGCTTTATGTATGGTTCTTGGGGGTACCTGGTATTTTATGTCATAGCGACACATAAAGCTAGACATTCAACATTCAAACAAAAATTGGTAAATAATTTAAAATAAAACATGATAAATTCCAAGAATTTCATTACAGGTGCCTAGAACATGCGTTTGGCATGGAAAAACCTGGCATGTCGGCCGGGTTTAGAATACATTCAGCGTGAATACATTCTACACCCGCAGTGGCTTTGAGAGTCCTTGAAGCCAGCTGTGATGTGCACATGAGTCCGAAGGCTCTCCCCCACTACAGCGGCCCAGCGAGGGTCCGAAGGCCAGCGAGCTCCTGACAAACAGGGACACAGAGACCGTAGACTGCAAGGCTGGGAGTCACTGAGGTGTGAAGATCGTCCTTTGTGCCGACGCCGCACGAGCTGTCGTCTCTGACAGAGCTGCGGACTCTCAGTGGTGGCCCTCGGCCCACTTGCCCCTGTCTCACCTCCCGGTGACCCGCTGGAGATGTTTGGCAGGACGATCCAAACCGTTTGCACCAGGCCAAGCTGTCGAAACTTAAGTAAGGAGCCTTCTTGTGCCCACTCTGAAAGCCCTGGTTATCGTAGCTTTTCAGTGCAACAGGCGGCCATCCTTAAACCTCAATCCTGACTTGATGACGACTTCAGTTCAAACAAGAGAGCTGTACGGCTAGTAGTGTTTTTTTTTTTTTTTGGCACCAATCCTTTTCATTTGAATGTCATGCAGAGGGCAATACTGCCAAAAATCATCACAAACAAAAGGGCCACCAGTGCTGTCAAATAGCCCTGTAATAGTGGCGCAGTGGGTCAGTGATTGGCACTGTTGCTTCACATCTCTGGGATTGCATCTTGAGTCTCCGCCCTGACTCTATGTGTGTGGAGTTTGCATGTTCTCCCCGTCTCGTCATGGGGTTTCTTCCAGGTTCTCTGGATTTTGCCCACTGTCCATAAACATGCTAAGGTGAATTGGCATTGCCAAATTGCCGTTCGGCATGCATGGTGTGTGCCGTGCGATAGGTTAGCAATCAGCTAAGTGACTAATTGGTGTACATGACACGGTGTCACATCACAATTTGACCAGCGTACAGCTTCCTGCATTATTGTGAGTAACACACGCAGGGGAAACAGTTAATTGGTTTAAATAGACCACTCCACCCCATCTCGCCATGTTCCTCAGTCTGTTATTGATCGGTTATCTGCCTTGTTGATTTCTATCGATCGGCCACCAAATCTTCACTTTGAGGCGTCTTAGAGAAACTGGTATTTTCTTCACTTTTTTGTCAAGCTCACTAAACAAAGAGAATAGAGAGACTGACCAAAGTAAAACAGCCTTTCCCCCAAACATTCCCAGGTCCTGAAACAGCAGTCAGATCCAATCAATGTCGGCAGGTTGATCTTCCCGTTTCTGTGGAGCCAGCGAACTTGGATGAGAAGCTGCGGAGGACTGGAGCCGAGGGTCTGGCGTCGCTTCACACATTACCGCATCTTTCTCCAGCCGCTGTCATCTGGCTCTGACATGGGAACCAGGCAGCAGTGTTGACGTTACCTATGAGAACCTTTCAGTGAGGAACCTGCCTTTCTCTCCAAAAAGGGACCCTCTGGTTCCAGCATGCATGCACTTCCGTGTCGTATGGATCCGGAAAGCAGGATCGTCGGCCTCAAAGGAAACCCAAATTGCACCATACTGTATATTCTGCACTACATTATATATCGTCGTTGTGGGAAACAATGTGATATTTTGTGTCATGCCTGCACATAAAACTAGACAAAAAGCTAGCTAACATTCAAACAAAATTGGTAAACAATTCTAAACAAAGTATAATAAAAAAAAAAAAAAAACGATCAATTGCAAGAATTTCACTACAGGTGGCTAGAATGATTATCTCAGTTTGGAAAAATCTGATGTGTTGGCTGGGTTTAGAGCACATTTAACTGCTCTGGCCAGAAGTGCAGTGGAACAGATCCCTGTCCAAATTCACATTTACAAGCTTTTCCTTTTATATACCTAAATTCTCCTTCTTTTCAGGGTCTGAATATTATAACCACTCCACCCCACCCAGAAATGCCACCCCCCGCTGCCCTGTCACACCCAGTCTCACCAACTTTAGTCGGCTATCTGGCATGAGATTTTCAAGCCTGCACTCTTGCTTACATGTATGTAACAGTTTTATTACCTTGTGAATAGTCTGCAGAATAGAGTTTGCAAACCAGCCCGACGCTTTTGATGTAGCTAATTTTAGGTTTATAATGGAATAATATAGATTTACCGTAAGATTCCCAGCGTGAGCGTCACGGCAGATGCGTGAGAGTTGGCAGCCCTGTACAACCGAACCCCAAACTGCCAACCGGCACTGTGTGTCTGTCCGAGAAGAGGAGCATTAATATTTAATTCCTAGGGACTATTTGTCATCGTCTCACAGAGTAAAATCCAGCTGGCAAATTAGCGGGCATGAGGAATGCGGGTTTTATACCCAGGCAGACACTTGTTGGCGGATCTTTTGAGCCGGATCGATACAAGCCCACATTCTACAGGTAGTTCAGAAGCAAAAAGACGAGCTGGATGGCTGAAATTGGAGGAATCGGCACCGACGTTACTGTCCAACGCAAGGATTCACAGTGAGCACTAGACCATCACTGGACCATCACTGGACCATCACTGGACCATGAATCTGGAAGCCAAGAATTCCTGAATGTTACTGTTTCCAAGGCGACCACCAACATTCTAGTCAGCTGTTAGCCAAAACATCAACTACTGATTCTGGAACCAAAATTAAACTAAAGAAGAAACTAATAAGTGTGGAGTATAAATGATCTGTCAGTCATGTGACCCCTTTATCAGGGGGACGTGGAAGTCCGTTCGATACTTATTGATTGCGGGAGGTGGAGACATTTGTCTTAATTCAGACTAATTACAATGCCTCCTTTGCGGAGGAACTGTGAGATGAAGAACAAGCATCTCCACATTTACACTGAAGGAATAGCTTCAGGTTAGGAAAATCAGCTAGGAAACAATGCAGGAAAAAGAATTTCAGCAGATTAATGCTGCTGCTAAAATAAATCTTTTGATTTAGTCAGTTGGCTGAACTTTATCGCGTCATTCCGATCGCGGTGCAGCTGCTCAGCCAGTGCTAGACACGGGACTGATCCATAATAACCGTGTCTCGTGTAATAAAATCTGAAAAACGGAAATCTACAGTTCAGGAACGATGCAAGAAAAGCCTTGAGCAAATCGTCTCTGTCGCGACCTCTAAGCCGGGCCTGTTGACGAAGAGGAGCAGGAAGTCAGAGCGAGCTCTGCTCGCTGAAATGGCCCGGTTTAATGGGAAGCCTCTGAAAGCCGTCAGAAATAGTTTTCCTGTGGAGCGGGTGGTACTCAAGGCGTCGTACGCATCCGTATCTCCCTCAGGGTGGAGGTAACAGAGATAGGGGTTTATGTGACATAGCGATAGAAGAAAGTAACGAGGTGACAGCGGCCCCTCCTACAAAGGGAACATTGTCCAGATAGACAAAAGAACAAAGTGACTCTGTGCTGGACAAGAGTAGGAACAAAGTAACACGATGCAATGTGAGATGCTGGCACATCAGAATGTGCTCTTCACTTGCTTTTACTTCCTGACACCTCCGCTTGAGTACACGCATCTCAAGCAGCCGGCCCGCGCTGAAGTCACTATGCGGCGGTATTATGGTGGGTTTTTACGGATGAAAAACTCCGCTGGCTCACATCTTCCTCCTGTCACGTTTCCTGGCTCTGCTTAAATTAACCCTGCAAAAATACTTATTACCTTAAATACTGTGGTGATTCTGTCTCTCCGACTTGTGAGATGTCAATTTCCAAGCAAATGAAAGAAATTGCTGAAGGGTAGAATTAAAGGTCTTCGAGAAAAATATTGCTCCCTGTTTTTGTCGTGTTTGTCAGTGAATAACAATAAAGCTTTATATAGACCTGCTGGCTTGAGATCTCGCGAAGCCAGTGCTGGATCCCAAGCTGTAAGCAGCACCAGCTGACATCGCCGTCCCCCCAAACCACACACGCACACACTTTTTGACCACGATGCCAAAAAACAATTACGAGGATATCAGGTAATTATGGCTTTGTGGAAAACATGCTGCCAAACCGATTACGGAACAAACAGTGATGGAAAAGGCTACGTGAGGAGTGGATGATGAGGGGGAGGGGACAGCTCTGACCTTGGGACACGAGCCGTTGACAGACTCAGCACGCCTGCCAAAAAAACCATGCCTGGCACCCAAGTGGGGCATCAGCTACAGTGTTAATGGCCAAGTGCAGGTAGCAGCACGCGATGTAGATGAATTGTTCCACTCGATGAATACGTCATGGGGAATGGGAGACTTTGTGCACCTGGTCAAACCCAGAAAAACTTATTACAACAGAAGATCCATCAACTATAAATATCAAGAGGTATTCAGATTACGGATTCAGTTCACAATTTAACTTACGTGTTAAGTTATGAAATTCTTGTCAACCTGTTAGGCTGTGAATATGGCTTTATTGTAATTGAGAACCATTTTCCATTATAAAGTACCATCTTCTTCTTTTCCTTAAAAACTCTTCCAGTCAGCCATCACTATACAACACGTACGTGACCTATAACGAGGGGAGCGGACTAAGTCTCGCGGTGGGGAGCATTAGGAGGAGCACAAACCCAGCCTTTAAGTGCAGGATACATGGGCGTGCTGTGTTACCGAAAACCACCAAATGTCCCTGGAAAACAATTGGTTGTCTTGACAACCAATCAGATGTCTTGGCCCCGCCTCCTCTAGTTGCTTGGACCCGCCTCCTCAGAGAGATAAGCGGTCATTTTTCCTTCTGCCCTCAGAACATTTTTGTGTAAGTAACACTCCCACGAGCTGGTGTCACTTGTTTCTTGATCTCCGGCCATGAGTAAGGCTGGAATCTGGGCTGCTCTCCTGTCTCTGTCATCCTTTCCCCATTGTGAGCCCTGGCCGTCTGGCAAGAGAGATGTCATCTGTCCTTTCTGGATGATTGTGTGGTGGTGTATGCATAGGTCAGTCCTGACTAATCCAGACTCAGAAACATACTTGAAGAATCTTTGATCATACATCAATGAGGGACTGTGACAAACATCTCAGCAAGTTTTAATCATTGACTGCTAGTATACAAATATAGTTGATGCCATGTACGTGCATTTAGATCTATATACCTGCAATTTAGCTTAAAGAATTGCTTTTCTTTAAGTGTAAGTTTTCTATCAGTCTTCCATGCTTAGTAAACATATCTTCATTTGTGAAGAAATCTGGGTAAAGCTTAACTTAAAGCTGTCATCAATAATGCATTATAGATGCCTTCATAGTGCATTATAATGATCCCTATAAGAATTAAAGCTTAAAAAAAAATAAAGGATGCTTTGTACTGCATTATGAAGGTTTGTATAGTGCTTTATAGATGAGAGCTTCATGAAGCATTAATAATACATAATACACTTGGCTATAATGTTATGCCTTTTTATAAATATGTATAGCCATGTTTATAATGCTTTATGAATGCATTATAATGCGTCATGAATGTGTTAATGGATTCTGAAAAACATGACATTCATAGAAAGTATCGGTAGTTTTTTGGACCACATACCGAAGGATTTGGTCTTATTTTCAGAACTGTATCTGTGGACCGGAGCTCAGCATGTGCC
The DNA here is from genome assembly GCA_026781145.1 of Hippopotamyrus pictus. Taxonomy (NCBI): domain Eukaryota; kingdom Metazoa; phylum Chordata; class Actinopteri; order Osteoglossiformes; family Mormyridae; genus Hippopotamyrus; species Hippopotamyrus pictus. The sequence goes on from JAODLC010000049.1 coordinate 13,751,164, forward strand.
GGTCAGCCCAAGTGGAGCGCAGCTGAGGGATTATTCACAGGCGAGGTGAGTACCTCATAGCTGAGAGCACCACAGTGTCTCATGCATTCACTCACATAAGCACATTCAGGTCCACATTGTCGTAGGGAAGACAACCATAAAATCACAAATTATTGGGCTGGTATTTTGAGCATGGTGCTGATCGCTCAAAGAAGTTTCAGGCTGTTATTCAGCAACTTTGTGAAACTTGAGAGTGTGGGAGTTTGGGGCCTGTGGGGTCAAGGGATTAATAAATGCTCTGAACTGTGTTTCATTCCTCTTCTTCAGGGAAACGACCACCCCCCCCTCCCCACCGCACCTTTCAACTGGACAACCTCCACTCCCCTGTCTGTCTGTTCCCAGCATCAGAGCGTTCGTCCGGTTTAATCTCCCATTCTGAGACCCATCTGAAATATTATCTCTGAGATGAGTTCCTCATCCCTGAATACAAAGTGGCTGAAATGGGCATGTCATTGGGCAGCCAGGCCTTTCCCCGTTGGGGTTCCTCTTGGAGCTCGAGGTCGATGTAGGCCCAGGTATTTGCCTTCCATGCCTCGGAATGTCTGCAACTGCCATCTGAGAACGTTTACGGCAGACGAAAAAAAATTTTTTATCTACCAGACATGATAATTCAGTATGCGTGCAAAAGTGCTGTGAGTCAGTATTTGTGTTCCTAAATATTTAACGCTGCACCTTCAAAAAGGGAAATACCCTGGGCACTGTGTGTGTGTGTGTGTGTGTGTGTGTGTGTGTGTGCGCATTAGCCTTTTCTGTGTGTCTGGATCTGACAAGCAGCAGTTCTGGATAAATATGTTATGGGAAACCACAGTGGAGTCTCTCATGGGACATTCTCATGATCTGCACATCTCCCAGATCAACCGCGGCCCCCATCGCACACCTCAAAGTTAATCTCCAACCGCAGCTCCAATAAAACTAATCTTTACTAGTAACAGAAGAGCGGCTGTCAGATACGTGCGTATGATGGCAGCAGAGTGACAGAGCCTCTCTCTGCGCTCTGCATGTCAGTGGAAGCTGCGGTGTCTGGGTTTGGCATCACCGCCACGGAGGTCTCTGAAGCCTTCCCTTTCTGCCTTGTGGGTAATCACCGCTGGGAGCGCTTTCGGTTGTTATTTGGGCTGCCTGGGTTTGTGGTCGTCGACGAGCGTGACGAATCGCGCGTTCGAAAGTGAGACAACAAAAAGCGAGGGGAGAGATTTCGACGATACACGTGACAGATTAGGCAGAGAATTCTGCTAAAGGAAATATACAGGAAATGGAGACTTGCTTGAAAATGATTAAATGTAAGTCATGGCTGCAATACAAGAAAACAGGCACCTAGACAGGCAACTACAAATGACTTCTTTTTTGACCTTTAAATGTTCCATTCGGGAAGTAAGGCTTAAACGTTCTCTTAAAATGTGCGGTAATTGCTGACAAACTAATTCATGTCCAGTCTGACCAATACCCTTAAACTGTTGCCTTTTTTATTTATTAGTTTGCCATTTTGGTAACACTTTACTTAAGGCTATGCTTTTATTAATTTATAAATACATTCATAATGCATTATAATGCATTCATAAAGCATTATAAACATGGCTATAAATATGTATCAAAAGGCATAACACATTAGAGCCATGTTTGTAATGCATTATGACTGCCTTTAAAGAAAAACACAATATAGTGTGGTGACAGGCGGACTGAGGCATCGCGGGAGCAGAGAGAGACATGGAGACTTGCTTGCCAGGGAAATCACACTCTTTATTAACAGTCCTTAACCCTTGTATTGTTGTTGTTAATGTTAATGGTTGCATTTCCCTATTATCACGTGTGAGTTTGCCCGTGTCTTGTGTGTACCCGGTTCGATCCTGGCGTGTATTTAGCGTGTGTAAATCTTCCACCGCGTGTGCATCTTGCAGTTCGGCGTCTGACAACCTTGTGTTTCCCGTCTGTGTATTTGGGTTCGGTGCTCGTTGGGTGCCTGTTGTGGTCTTTCTCTTTAAAATGGCACGTGGGGCATGCTGGGACATGTGGGGCATGCTGGGATATGTGGGGCATGCTGGGAAATGTGGGGCATGCTGGGACTGGGACATGCGTCCTGCCGATGCTACACTAGTATAGAAAAAGGAATCTGTTTGTCGACCAAATTTTGTACGTGAACCAATGCGTTTTTTTCCACGAAATTTTTGGTTGTGAAGCAAATTGTTCGTAGACCACAGTGTTTGTGAACCGCAGGCACCACTGTACTAACTATGTGTATCTATAGTGCATTATAGATGAGAGCTTCATAAATCATTCATAATGCATAATACACATGGCTATAATGTTAATGTTATATATAAATATTTATAGCCATGTTTATAATGCTTTATGAATGCATTATTATTTGTTGTGAATGTGTTTATAAATTCCTAAAAACATGGCCTTAAATAAAGTGTTACAGTTGTTTTTTTTTGCTTGACTGTCGTATGATGTCCATTTCAACATTTTGGGTGCGTTCCTGAAAATTTGGGGCAACTTCAGAGTAAATGTCGAGAGAGAGGACATCACTGAAAGGGTTCTGGGGATGTTGCCACAAAGTGTGTGTTTATGGGGGAGGAGGGCTCAACGGAATGGTGAAGGATGAAGACTGGACAGTTAGGGAGGGGGGGTACCCTTCCCACTCACTACCCCCTGGCCCTCGTCAGTTCACATCAGTCTGTGGGCCCTAGATAAAAACAGGACTGCACACCCACAGCTACAGAGCACTTCAGAGGATGAATCTACGGGCATGCCCAGAAGATGCCCCATGCCAGCCTGCTCTCATGCCAGCACTCAAGCCTCCCTGTCGACCTGCCACTTGCAATCGCGATCTGACACACTTTCTACGGGGAAAGTTCCCGCTGCTCATTCCACAACACAAACGCTCTCCAGCAGACGTGACAGCGGAGTCATTCATGTCCCTCTTTGGGAAAAAAGATCAAATAAGCAGAAATGAAACACAGAGAAGAGAGACACGACAACCAAAGCGATGTAATACATAATACACGCAGAGGTGGAAATTCACAAAACGTCATACCTATTAAATGTTGATTTAGTTAGCTTCCAGATAAACTGCAACAGACATGCAGAAGATCTAACTGGAATCCCCATTCAGTCCTCCTTCGGGGTTTTCTGACCAGAGACAGTAACTTCTCGATTTGACTCTGTATTTTGGGGAACAGGAGGTGACAGGGATCACATGCCAGGTCCGGAGGCTATCACACAGCTTCACACTTCATTAGTGCAAGGATCTCAATGTGTAAAGCCATTATGGAGAAGGAGCCAGGACCTCCTGATGGCCAGCCAAAGTCTTTATTATCACAGCAAGCCTGCAAGAGCAGGCTCCCATCATGCATTGTGACAGCCTTTGCCACTGGGGGCGGAGCCAAACCCTCACCAAGCTTCAGATCCCCTAGGCCAGCAGTCTGACGCAGTCATGACCCTGAGGAGACACAGTGGGGGTAGCAGTCCCCTCTGAGACCCTGATGATATCGCTAGTTCTCAAGTCTTTGGTTGTAATTCAGGTGACAATGCGCTGTTTTGTTTTTTTTTAACATACAGTAGTCGCCCACGTATCTGCAGGAAATTCTGGGCTACCTGTCACCTAGGAGCATTACGGTATATAATTTCATAATTTTAAGTACTCAGGGGCCCCTGGTAAAGTGCCGAGGCCCCTGAATCTATCTGGGTTTCCATGCTTTTCCGTTGCCTCTGTCCACGTATACTGTGATTTTTGTGCACTTACGTGAAATATTGGGCACAATAGGACATTACCAACATTAAATACGGTAATATTAAAGTACATTGTACATTTTTATACAGTACTGTACAGTACTATATTGTACTATACTCTTTAATGAAAGAACATTTTAGTCTAATTCTCGAGAGATGATACAGCAGTGAAAAAATGTCATGTATCAAAGGATAGCGACGCGATGGAAATCACGCTTTTTGTACCCTGCAAAGGAGGAAAGTACAATGAAAAAAACACACTGCTACGCGTTTTACATTTTTTCCAGACTGAGATAAACTGGGGATAACTAAAACACCGACAGCAGGACTGCAGCTGCTACTCTTCATGTTAATGTTTTCCCCACGCATTTTTCCAGTTATAACTTGGTCATTTTTTTATAACAATAATCTTTATAAATCTCAAACCAATTCTACGTGTAACCTGCAAGCCCTAACAGTCACAAAATGATAGAGCGATATTTCATTGAGTTATTTTAGTAACTCCGGTGATTGAAAGTGCTAAAGGTCCCTTTCCCAAGCTTGATACTATCCATAACTCAAAATTCCTAATCAGTTGATATTTATGTGACGCCACGTCGCAAGATAAATTATTTCAGTCGCGAAACTGCGACTGAGCAACCCTAACTAATGTTGCTTGTGGCAGAGATTGCAGATAATTAACCAGGTGTTAAACATTCGTTATATGCTGTCCCTGATACTGAGTGACGTGTGGGAAGGTGGAAGAAGACAAGAGATGGAGGAAGAGATGCTGCCAACAAGTTCTTTTAAAGTACGATATTACACTACCTGCATGTGAACATGCATGTGATTACTAGTGGTATTTGTGGGCAAGTAAACATGGAGTAAATCACGGGCAGCGTGTGATTCCTCGATTAACTGCAGTCTGACGAATGCTTGCGTTCGTGTTATTGAAGTTTCCTGTATATTTTAGATGCAGTAAAGCCTAATAAACGTTGTTGTTTGTGTTTTTGTAGCAATGGTAATATCTTGAATTGCTGGACCGGTGGGAGAGAGAGAATTTGCCTTTCGTGTTTAATGGCACATGTGGAACCTTTGGTGGAATCAGATCCGATCTCCATTATTTTGATTATGTGATGGCATCCAAAATGAAACCCTTAGCATTACAGAGAGTCTAGATCACCAGAGAGGATGGCATCTCAATGCCCATGGACAATCCAGAGGCCAGGCATGTGTAGGAACACTTTTAAGGAGATATATCTGAGGAGCATCATGGCTTAGGGTCTCCTCTGAGTAAGCCAGGGTAGAAGATACACACTTTATGGACAAAAGTACTGAGGCACACCTCTCAGTCTTTGAATTCAGGTCTTTCATTCAGACCCGTTTGCCACAGGTGTATAAAATCAAGCATCTAGCCATGCAGTCAGGTTTGCAATCATTTGTGAAAGAATGGTTTGTTCTAAAGAGCTCAGTGACTTCAAGCGTGGTACTGTCATAGGATGCCACCAAAGCATGTCACCACTGGACTCTGAAGCGGTGGAAACGTGTTCTGTGGACTAACAAATCATGCTTCTCTGTTGGGAAATCTAATGGATGAGTCTGGGTTTGGCAGATGCCAGGAGAACATTACCAGCTCACCTACACTGTGCCTACTGTAAAGTTTGCCGGACGAGGGATAATAGTATGGGGTTGTTTTTAAGGGGTTGAGCTTGGTCCCATTACTTAACATGTGTGCTATATTTAATTCTATTATATTTTACTTCTATTTATTGTTATTTTTCTTTAAATTTTAT
>JAODLC010000049.1:13775267-13793021 GCA_026781145.1 Hippopotamyrus pictus
GTGTGTGTGTGTGTGTGTGTGTGTGTGTGTGTGTGTGTGTGTGGGGGGGATTAATGGTGGGGGTTGGCACTGGCGGTTTAAGTTGGCTCCACCCTGAAGATGCCACCCTGGCAAATTGTGATTCTGGCCCTTGCCAGGATCTGCCACCGGAAGTGACAGCAATACTTCTGTCTGCCATGTGGCTAAAAACTCATGTTCGAAATGTCAAACAACTTTACATACTTTGCATTTCACTTTCCACTCATATTTAGGATCCGTAGCCAACCAATTATAATATTTGGGATTGCCAAGCCAAGCAAGTGAAAACTTGAATTTCCCCCATTACGAGCACTGCAAATTGCCAGGTAGCCTACACCAATATTTCTTGCTAGAGATTAATCTAGTGCACACCCCACCGACACACCCCCATTCCTTGGTTTGGCATGTTGCTCTACAATGTGTGCCCTGTGCACATTCTGGCACTGACAACCAGATCACATTGGTGATTTCATGAAAAAAAAATAAGTAAATCAGATTTTTTTAAGAATACATAATTTGCCAATTTGTTGCAATAGTCTGGAAACCACAATATTTCTGTACTTTCCTCTCTTTTTACATACTAATCCAGACTTGGGAAACACCAAAATAAAATTCCATTCACATTTCCATACTGCATGGATCTTGGAGGTAACCATAACTGACATACCTCTGGGCACAATAAACAAGTTGATATGGATCTTCCTGAGCTTGCACTGATGTATAGGGCTGTGGGAATTCCTCTGGTTGCAAAGAATTAGAAAAAGAGTGTGGAAACAAAGAGGACTGAGGCAGTCTAGTGCTACCCTCATTGAAAATGGTCTGTAAAACAACATTCAATACAGAGTTTACACCATGAAAATCAAAGCACTTAAGAGAAATTTCACACAAAATTCAAAAGTGTATTTACATTAAGCCACAATAAAGACAAAAGGCCACATCTGTCAGAAATTAAGATAAATTACTGATACTGCTAAACAAAGAATTATTTTGTAGGACAAACAGATGAATTGAAACTTCTAATTTTTGCCAGAAAATTTTGATTTTCAAATGCTACATAACAGCTTTTCACAGAAAATGGACACTTCATAATCCAGTGTAGTTGATGACATGACTAAAGCCACAAGTTGGTTTTTATCTCACCTGATGTTGATAAGGAGAGACAAGTAAACCCAGATCAGTATAATGATACTGATCAAAGGCCATAATTCCTTCATGTGATATCACATTGATTTTATTTTTCTTTAATGCATTCACCTAGACAAACAAGCAATAGAGATCAGGCCACATTTCATTTTTTTTATATTTATGGAACTGTTTAACACGAGTTTAAGGAACACAGTCATTTACAGGACTATCAATGTTGCTAGCACTGCATTCTAGTTAACCTAGACAACTAAACCTATACGTAACATTGCTTGGTGGCGATTCATGGACAGTGATTTGATTGGTGCGTGTGTGTGGTCCAGGTTCACATTACATTAAGGGGACCAAATGATTAAAACCTGCTATTTTGATGTCGCGGGTACCATTTTTTCAGTCCCCACAAGGGGAAATTAAATTCTATAAAAATCTGAGACTGCAATCAAAAAACTAAAAATGCCAAAAGACTGGTATTATGTTTGGTTAATTATGGTTAAGGTTAGGGCTGGGTGGGGGTTAGGGATGTCATTGATGAGATTAGGATTTTGCCCATAGAAATCAACTGATGGTCCCCACAAAGGTATAATTACAAACCTGGTTGAGTGTGTGTTATGCAGCACGTTAACTATGTAACTAAATGAAAATTGGGCGGCGAAATTACCTGAGGAACTAGCTAAAAGATTGAGAGGGCTAGCCCTCCACAGGTGTAATCAGACAAATTTAGCCTAAACATACTTCGCAAGACGGAACTATTAAGTTCATTTGGCTACTTAAGAGAAAATTTTAACCATTACATTTATACAAACGACCTTCTCAAAAAGGGTTTATGTAATAACATTTCAGTAATATCAATTACACTAATTTAACTTTAACAAAATCACTAGATATCAGAATGAACCTTTTTTAAACCTGAATACCGAAACATGAAGAGATTCAGGCAATTTACTGTCTACATCTACATGGTAGCCTCCCTTCAAACCGAGTTAACTGTTGGCTACTTACCTCCATGAAATTTATTTTGTCAACTTTTACGAAGACACTTTGTCACGATTTTGTTGTTTGTAGCGTTCGAGTGCTAGGGAAAAGGGCAGAAACGTTAATGAAGATAAATGTAAAATGTGGGCTACAACCCTCCGAACGTCCTCGAGCAGGTCCTCGAGCTCGCACGTTGCGATGCAGCCTTTCACGAGGATAGGTTCCCCGGCGCTAAAAGCTTTTAGCTCGCGTGACAACAGGTGTCAGTCGATGCTGATTGGTTACATGAATAAATGAATGTCCAATGGCGAAGGATTTGCGGAAATGGGAATAATCTGTTACCACAACCAAAATGACAAGAGGAGTCGAAAAAAGTTATTGTCGCCAACATTCTCAAATGACATAATAGAGCTGCTCGTGGAGATGTATTCTTGCAGCATATCTCATAATTGATATTGCATGAAACCTACAGAGTACTTAAAACTCTTTGTCACTCCAGATAACATACAACGGTCTGCATAATTAGTTTTTTGTGTGGGTTCATTGAGGGGATCAAGAGAACGAAATTTAGCGACCCAGCCTTTGCTACGTGTCAAAGACACTCACCCACACATAGCAACGCAGATATAAGAGGACATGCAGTACAGCTTCAGGGCTGGACTGGCATTTCCCCCGATGGACCGGTGAGAATGTGGGCCGACCAAATTTACAATGGGGCCATGGCTGAATTTTAATGCCACTCCATCCCTGCCATTTAGGAACCACTTGCGCCCATTTACTGAAATATTTCTGCATACAAGTGAACGCAATACTTATTCTTAGCCTGCCATCATTCAGAGTACCTGAAAGCATATAGTTTGATGTTTGCACTTGGGGGGGATCTTCCTTAGCCTATGCGTTAATGCACAAATTACCAATTATTTTGTGTACGTACCTTATAGAAAGGTAGACAGTGCCAGCAAAGTTCACATTTAATTCTGAATTTCAGTTTAAATTGTCATATGAAATAAATTTTACAAAATATACATCCAGCTACAGTTTGTTTTAACGTGACTTTCGAATTATTACATTAATCATAGACAATACGCCCCTTTATCAAAGACAAATTAGTTTAAATTTATATAGTCGTGCAAAGCCTTTACATATCGTTATGGCCACAAGATGTCGACATTTATCTTGAATAGAACGTAATTCTTAAGGAGAAAAAAATCATTAAAAACGAATTGTTAACCAATAATATTTCTAAACTATCATGAAGTGTTGAAACGTTCTAGAGCATTTTATGAAAACTTCTCTTTTTTTCTAGGTTTTGTATGTATCATGCCCATTGCTCATGCCCAAGCTACTTATTTTCAGTAGATCTGAAAGTTTTGCTACGATGTACATTCTACCGACTTCAGCGTAATGTAAGTTATCGCTCTTCTCGTCAGGACACGGGGAGGAGGCGCCTTATTTCTTTGTTTTTTAACCAAGAAAAGTTTTAGCAAATGAGACACTAATTTGAGTAAGTAGTGGCGGACTGTGATCCAGTGTCGGGCTGGTGCCGTTTCTGTGATTCGATTGGTTAAGGGAGCATTTTGGGAAGGGGCTTTGGGGCAGAAAGTCTGTTTCAAGACCCCCGCACCCCCCTCCCTTCCCGGTGCGTAATTACAGGATTGTGGGGGGAACTTAAAACCGTCTGGTTGGACGATGCGAGTCGCACAAAAGAAAAAAGTCATTCAGTCTCTTTCAGAAAAGTAACAGTCCAACTCGAAGCGGTACTACAAGCCGAGCTTTGACAAGACTTTTGCATCAAACTTATGCACAACATGCGTATTTAAAAAAAGAAAGAACTCGACTGCGCCTGGCTTTTTTTTTCTCAGTTTGATTAACTTTGGAAACTGCTGAGCAGGAATGAATTTGCGAAGGACGATCGGCTTCTTCGCTCTGCTGCTGGGACGTTTTCTGGTGTCAGCGCAGTATCAGGGCGAAAATGGGATTGCAGTCCCGGACCACGGCTTTTGCCAGCCTATCTCCATCCCCTTGTGCACGGACATCGCTTACAACCAAACCATAATGCCAAATCTGGTCGGTCATTATAATCAAGAGGACGCCGGCTTGGAAGTACACCAGTTTTACCCTCTGGTTAAGGTACAGTGTTCCCCAGAACTGAAATTCTTCTTATGTTCAATGTATGCGCCGGTGTGCACTGTCCTTGAAAAGGCGATCCCTCCTTGCCGGTCCATTTGCGAGCGAGCCAAACAAGGCTGCGAGGCCCTTATGAATAAATTTGGCTTCCAGTGGCCTGAAAGATTGAGATGCGAAAACTTTCCGGTTCTCGGCGGTGGGCATATTTGCGTGGGGCAAAACGATTCCACCGTGACCGCGCCGCCCGTCCACATACCCGCGCCGGGCACGCCCGGCGTGCTCCTGTACTCCACCCCAGACAGACCCTTCCGGTGTCCCACTGTCCTCAAGGTACCGTCGTATTTAAATTACAGGTTTTTGGGGGAGGCGGACTGCGCGGCTCCGTGCGAGCCATCCCGAAGCAGCGGAGGTTACATGTTCTTCAATCAGAAGGAAATCCAATTCGCCCGGGTTTGGATTCTCATCTGGTCGGTCTTGTGTTGCGCCTCTACCTTGTTCACTGTGACGACTTACCTGGTGGACATGCAGCGTTTCAAGTACCCGGAGCGACCTATTATCTTCCTGTCCGGCTGCTACACCATGGTATCTATAGCCTACATAGCAGGGTTTTTCCTGGGGGACAAAGTCGTGTGCAACGAGAGCTTCAGCGCCGATGGATACAAAACGGTGGTCCAGGGGACTAAAAAGGAGGGCTGCACTATCCTTTTCATGATGCTCTACTTCTTCAGCATGGCCAGCTCCATCTGGTGGGTCATCCTGTCCCTCACCTGGTTCCTAGCGGCCGGCATGAAGTGGGGTCACGAGGCCATCGAGGCCAACTCCCAGTACTTTCACTTGGCGGCGTGGGCCGTGCCGGCCGTCAAGACCATCAGCATCCTGGCCATGGGGCAGATAGATGGGGACACTCTGAGCGGAGTCTGCTTCGTGGGCATCAACAACCTGGACCCGCTGCGGGGCTTCGTGCTGGCGCCCCTCTTCGTCTACCTCTTCATCGGCACCTCCTTCCTGCTGGCCGGCTTCGTGTCGCTCTTCCGCATCCGCACCATCATGAAGCACGACGGCACCAAGACGGAGAAGCTGGAACGGTTGATGGTGCGCATCGGGGTCTTCAGCGTGCTCTACACCGTGCCGGCCACCATCGTCATCGCCTGCTTCTTCTACGAGCAGGCCTTCCGTGAGCAGTGGGAGCTCAGCTGGATAAGCCAGAACTGCAAAGGATTGGCCATCCCCTGTCCTATGCACTACACGCCGCGCATGATGCCGGATTTCACCGTCTACATGATCAAATACCTCATGACTCTGATCGTGGGCATCACCTCTGGTTTCTGGATCTGGTCCGGCAAGACTCTGCATTCGTGGCGCAAGTTCTACACGAGGCTGACTAACAGCAGGCACGGCGAGACTACGGTGTGATCTACTGGAGCAATTTTAGTGTTGTGTTTTTTTCTGTTTTTTAATTAGAATGGTACCTAATTTGTCTGCCAGGGACTTCTTTTTAAAAATCTTTTTATTATTATTTCAGTTTTTAATGCCCATGCTACTAGCCAAACTGGAGACCAGGACTCGGCCAACTGGCGTTTCAAGAATCGACCAATCCGAAACGAATGTGGTTGGTTAGCTGGTCGTGTGCCAGTCCCCTCCACCATTTTTTCTTTTTTTTTTTTTTTAAAAAAAAAGAGAAACCAGCAATAAACCTCTAAGTGAGAGACCAGATGGGTATTCTCAGAAAAGGGGGGGTACGACTGAGAGGAAGGTCGTTTACACCAGCTTTGTTTCAAATCTGTTAAATTGTTAGTTGTGTAATTAATGTGCTGTAAATAGAATTTGTAAAAAATATATATAAATATAATTATATATTTGTATTTAAAGAAAGGATGCTTCCCCCCCCAACAGTCTTCCAGCTTGGCGGACATGTTTTTCTTTTCAAATGGAGCCATAGACTCTCTCGATGTTGTTTTCATTGGCAGCCTGTGACGGGATGCAGTTAAACTTTTCTGTCAAACTGAGATCTGTAATCATTTTTTCCTTATGTACTAGATTAAGGAAACTGTTTTATATTAAAGACAGTCTTTGGATGTAAACTTTCCCTGCTTGGGCCCCTTGGAAGAGAAAGAAAATGTGGGTTAATGACAGTGAGTGGTGGGGGCAGTGGGGGTGGGAATGTGAGCTGGGACGGGGTGGGGGGCTGCCCCGTCGGAGCGGTGCCCCGACTGCGTCGTGGAGCATGAAAGCTGATTATCTTTTACGGCACGCTGCTGTGTTATTGAAATGAGGTAATGCAGAAAGTGCTACTTCCAATTATGTACAGGTGTAAACGGGGAAGCCGTCACTGCGCAAATCCGGCTGACATGACGGAGGCTGGGGGGTAGAAATTGAAAGCACAAGGTTAGATAATTTTGGAAAGAACCTATCGGAATTTGCCTTGATCTACAGCTGGGGGTTGGTGACACATTTCCTCGCTCCATGATGGTTACAAGCTGCCTTACGCCCCCACTGGGCCTTGGAACCCCGTGTTAAAGTTTTCGGTCCTGTGCTTCCTGCTGTACATGGCTGGCACGTTTTCTCCTTTCGAATTTAACTTTTGTCCTTCCCGCCAAAGTCGTCACTGGGTCAAGTTTGCCGTATTTACACAAACTAAGGCAAACCTCTATCCTGGGGGTGGTCTGCAATTTGGTGTTTGGGTGCGAGATTCTAGCCCTTTCTTGTGACAGTATGTCACGTCGCAGAAGGAGAGGGGGTGCTGAGGTACGGGATTGTGGGGGGAGGGGAGATAGTGACCAGGTGTGGTGAGTTTTCAGTTTAGATTTAAACCTACAATAAGTCTCCTGGAAATACAATCCTTTGCAAAACATACTAATGCATTCCTGTGTTTGTGTCAGCTTGGGATCGCCTTTCCTCTCTAATGCATGTCCCGAGGGCTGGCAATTTCACAGTCTGGCCCCAGTACAATACTCCTTTTTACCTAAACGTCACCGCGGACCTAAATAATGATGAGGTGCTGCAAGAAGCCATTCACTTTTACGACGGTGTGTGTTTCCCCGCCTGCCTGCCCCTCTCCGCGGCTCCGTCTTCTCACGGTCTGCTAAGCTGTCCCGTTTCACATTGCTGTCTGTCCCTTGCATGTTTTTTTTTTTTTTTCTTTTCGGATGAACTGACATCGTGCCGTCCATTATATTAACTGTTCATATGCGCCGAGTCTGTCCGCTTCACCTCTGTTTATAGACACTGCAGCTGCTAATTAGTGACAGCCCCCTCGTTAGCAGGTCATGTGACTCATGATCGGACGGGCAGGTCACGAAGAAACCAAAAGTTGCGTGGCGTGCTGTGATTGTACGATTAGTCGTTGTATGATTGTGCGGTCAAACTTTCTCTAGCTATTTCCAAAGGGCTGAATGGTTAACACGGATGTTTCCAAAATGCTTTTTTTCTAGAAAATTCCTAGACAGCAAACAGTGGAATTGTCTAATACGTAATCTTTTGGAGAGTTGAATTTATATGCATTCAGAAACACACAGATGTAGACGTATATAGTTAAAGGCATATAATGAATGATTTGCTTACTACTGGCAGGGATAAACCTTTTATCCGTTTTAAATATTAAGTTGTCATTGAGCAGTTAGTGGATCTTTTGGCTGTCACTATATATAACACAGTACCAGTCAAAAGTTTGGACACACCCACCCATAGACAGAACAAATAAACATATTGTCTACATTGTATAATAATTTAAAGATATAAAAACTATAAAGTAACATAAATGGAATTATGCACTGACCAAAACAGTAGTAAACAAAAAAATATAATTTTTTGGGGGAGTAGTTCTGTCAGTTGGGACCAGAAGGTCGCTGGTTCAAGTCCCTGGGTCAGCAGAGTGACCCCACCATTGGGACCTTAATCCCATTCGCTCCAGGGGCCGGCTGACCCTCTACGCCAATTTCATGGGACGGCCTCTTGGGATGCTTTTCAAGCTGCTCTTAAGGAGGTCCACATACATGCTGAGCACTTAGACACTTTGGGTCACTCTCTAACTCTTCCCAAACCATCTCTCCTGTGCTTAGGTCAGGTGACCAGGTCACGTGACGCAATACTCTCACTCTCCTTTATAGGTGGCTTGACATGTCGAGACTTTTCGCCGGTACTGTTCATTTTGTTGGATTTTTTTACACTGTTAGTGTTTTCTGATTCAACCCTAACAGGCTTCTTCAGCGGTTTAACCCTTCCCAGATACCCCTGCAAGGAGCAGCCAGGCCAACGGCTCCCTTTGTAGCGGGATGAAGTAGAAGCCTCCTAGTGATTAAGCCTGACAGTGCTTTGGGCTACTTTGGTCCCCCTCTAGCCCCCTATAGGCTGGCTCACTGGTGCCTGCAAAAATAATAGCCGTACCTTCATCCTAGGGGGTTGGGAGGGGGGTCCTGCATGTGCCAGTGCTGAAGTGCAGGTACAGTAGGAGACTGATTCTGGCACCGTGCTGTGGAATATTTTTTCCCGCTTAACCCCTGCAAATCCCCCCCCCTTTTCTGCACCCCCCCACTCAGATAAATGACGGAAATGCGGTGAGTCATCGGAGCCGTGCTGCCCCAATGACAGGCGGTCTCCCTGGAGCGCCGACTTCAAAGGGCCCCTGAAACCTGACTAGCTCCTTGTAAACTGGGCCGCCAGGCCTGGGGGCCCCTTTCCTGTGCTTCACCCAGCTTAATGGCAGGCTTGTTTGGTGTCTCGCTGGAGCGGAGTGAGACCAAAGGGTGCTCCTGGCTGGGGGCTGCTGGAGGATCTCAGATTTATAGGCCTGGGGTGGGGGGGTTAGTGGAAAGGAAAAAAAAAGATATATAATACATTAATACATTAAAAAAAAAAAAATATATATATATATATATATATCACATATGTTGTATATATATCATATATATTTTATATACTATGTATGTATTTCATATATATATTTCATGTGTATATTTTATATGTATATGTATTTGTTCTGCTTGTGGTATCTTTTTTTCCTCCGTCCAAGCAAAACAAAAGACAGGAGGAGGAGGCCAAAAAACGAGGTCGATTCTTCACGGAGATACGAGCTTCGGCTCCGGGGGCCTCCGGCTAAATGAAAACAGACCTCGGATTCCATTTCCCTGCCTTTTTAACACTGCCAGCAAAACAGAGGCTATCCACACTTCCATATGGGGGGGGAGCCGGACCCCCTCCCCCTGCCAGCTGGGAATCTGTACCGACCAACATGGCTTTGCACCTATGTTCGCACACCGCGGGTGGTTGAGGCTCGCCGCAGCCTGGCGCGCATCGCCTTGGTACCGTGCTGGGAGGGCTTTGCATCGTGGGATGTGAGGAACACACACGGCCAATGTGGCAAAAATGAGGTGTGGCTCTGGAGGTTAAGCCTGAGTGTTTGCGATCAGATGGTTGCTGGTTTGAATCCCATCCTTGGCACGATAGTCACATGTGCATTGGACCCCGGAGCAAGGCCCCTAACCCCCAAGATAAACGGCCTAACCCTGCACTCGGAACCTAAGTTTCACTCTCAGCTATATACATTTGCGTATACCTCAAAGGAGAGCATGATGGGATTTATGAAAATGAGCATTCCATTGCACCTGTGTTTGCACTTGTGCAAATGGGAAATAAAGCATTATATCACTGGGACTTCCCGTTGGTTTCTGCAGATGGCTGGCTGCCACATCCATACCCTCAGGATCAGGGCACACAGGAAGCAGCCGTACTGTGCTGCCGCCCCGCCTTTGGGGCAAGACAGGACAGGCTGCGAAGGGGGCAGGAGGAATGCTTCTGACATTATCTGAGCTGTGTGCGGCCCTGCCCCAGAATGATGACGGCGTGTTTATCTACCGGTCTTATTATCACCGAGCATCAGATAAGCACCCCCCCCCTAAGCTGTGAGGCCCGGACATCAGGGAGAGCTGTCCTCCGTCAGATCCCCGCGGGAGATCCCACCAAGACCATGAGCCTTTGCACTCGCTTCTGCGTTCCTCAACAGACATGGGAAGCTTGGAACATGCCTCAGTGCTGAAAAAGGCATTGTGTACAAAAAAATAACATTGTAAATATGCAGCTACTTACAGTTCTAAGCAAAAGTCTTGGGCAATTAAAGAAAACAAGTTTCAAATGATCTTCATATTGGTGTAAAACTATGATATTATGAATATCAAAGTGTTTCAGCTTAGCGATTTAAAAAAAAAAAAAAAAATCACACCAGTATTCGCATCAACCCTCCAGTACACCAGTGCTGTGTTTGACTTAGCCACTACTCTACCCATTTGGATATACCTCATTGTAGTCAATTAATTATTGAAATGTTACAGAACACAAGAAATGACTGAGGTGCCGCCTGAGGAGGGGTTTGGGAACTGAAGCGGTTCATCTAGCCATCCAACAAGATATCAGTAACTTTTTGGAGAACAATTCTATTAATACAGCTGTTTATTTTTTATTTATTTTAGAATTACTGTTAATTTGCATATGTTCAATGTTAAATTGTGTTTTTTTGAGCATATGTACAATTACTAGCCAGACAAATAGCCTGTTACATTTTACATTACATTTACTGTTACATTTTACATTACATTTACTGTTACATTTTACATTACATTTACTGTTACATTTTCTTTGACTGCCCAAAACTCGTGCTTACAGACATCTTCAGAATTCAAACTCTCCATAGTGCCATTTGCATTGCAATGCTCAACGTTCAGCGTTCTCTTAAACGTTCTTAATCGTGTCGTAGTGGACAGTCCATGGTACGTTTCTGTTATGTTAGCATGGTTTGCTGTTTGCTGAGGTCTTGGAATGAAAGGGTTATAGCCTCGCAATGACTTAAGCGCTGGAAGATGGTTTGAAAACTTCCCAGTTTTACCTCAGGGATGACACCAAGAGGATCCTCTTAGCCTGTTTATTGTTGTTGAGAATATTTGGCAGAGTTTCTTTTTGATAGAGAGAGTGTTCCTTGGTGTCTATTTTGTCATTTCTGGACAAAGGACCCACTTGCGTTTCTCTGGGAAAAATGAGAGCTTTTGTTTTCTCCTTACTGGAGGTATTCTTATTTTTTTAATAATAATATACGGCTTCTCTGTTCACTAGTGTGTGTTTCAGTTTTTTTTTTTTTGAAGCAGCTACAGGTGATGGATGCTGAGGAACTAGAAATGAAATGAAAAACCCAGCAGAGTTTCAGATCTCAGGAACATTAACCACTTTTGTGTTCTCCAGATGGGTTCTTAAATTTCTCAAGTGAAATCTAGCTGTATACTCTGCATAGACAGTGACTAAATGTTAAGCTTTATAAACGGCCCAGCCAGAAACAGGGTGTCTGTGCCGAGCCTGAAATCGTGGAGGTCTACATTCTTCCAACACCAATTTCGTAAAGTCAGTCTGGGTGGAACCAGCATGAACGCGGAGTCCGTTGCCCGGGCTGGCTCTGGCTGTCCCTGTATAAATATTTTCAGAATGTGAGATGTCTGTCTTGGGTTAGTGGTGAGCTTTGTTTTCGTGCAAGTCGGACAAGTGCTTTGGCTGTTTATATGAGCCCCACACTTGACATGATTAATAGGAGGTTTATGACAAAAAACAGCAGAACTCTCCGGAACCAGCTAATTTTTCCACTGGTGGAAATAGACCACCCTGCTTGTCTCTCAGTTTCTTTTGCATTGTACTGCAATTACTTGTAAGTTTTTAATGAAATTGTTTTCATAGAAAAAATTAACAAAAACCAATCAAAGTTTCATTACTGAAAGTCAGCTGTGAGGCCTGGAAGACACCAAATCGACAAATGATCGGCTCCCGTCGATTGTGAAAATCAGCGCTGGAACACATTGGCATGACTCGAGGCGGCAGTCGCCACACACCCCAATTAGAAAGCTCGATTTTACCAACTAGCTCCAATGTCGATTCAGCATGCTAAATCGGCCAAAACAGTGCAGACGAGGACCAACTATGTCCGACCGCACACTTGCCCAACAGGCAGTCACCGACTCTCCCTGACAGCCCAATGGCTTCTGAATGCCGAAAATTGGCTCGGCGTGTTCCGGCTAATAGACACAGGTAGCATCTGCATGGGATTATGGGTTTTGGCTTGGGCACCCAGGCAGTCCGCCTGCATCTGCACAGGCCCTAGCCATACCTCCCAGTGCTTTGGAGATGTGGGAGTGTGAAGGACCAGATGGCCTCCATCATCTTGCTTACTATTGCCCACTTCTGGCCACAGCTTGTTTGGAAGGCTCCCCCCACCCCCCACCACCTGTATGCCATCTTATTGACCCAGCTGCTGTTCTTGCATCCGCCATCTACTACCTATCGCCTTCAGGTTTCCTCTGCCTTCTTGTCCGGGCAGCTGGTGCTACTAGTCCGCTGTTATTTTAGCTCAGGTTGCTCCCTCCCAGACCGAAGAGCTCTTCCTGAAGCAAATACCAGCGGCCGCGTCGGTCAGAGCTGCGGATCTGGGCACTCTCCCTCCACTCAGCGTTTAAAAGGCCCAAGGCCTGCTCTTGTTTGGCTGCATCTGCACTACTTCGGCCCTGGAAGAGTCTCTACTGCCGTTAGCTTGAGATTTACTATGGATTTCGTGAGGCTTTGCCGCAAAAGAACACGTCGGATGACCATCGGGTAGGACTCGTGAGCTAAAGACTTCAGGATCATTTCTCTGTAGAGAATCAGTTGTTGTACCCATGACTAGGGAGCTAAAATCTGAACAGGAAACCAAACAGGTCTATGAATGGATACATTTGTAAGCCCTTTGGAGGTTTCTTTGTCAAAGCAGTACTAGCTGAGCAACTTGGGTAATAAACAGATGAGCCATTTCGATGATGAATGAGTTCTTTTCCTGAGGGCTTCACACTACAGACTGAGGAGGTTAAGTTAACTTCCACGGCTCCTTTTTTGGGCACTCAGCACTCCCCACCCCCGTTTTTGCTTCTTAATTATTCCTTTAGAGGAATTTACAACTCTGGCCTGAACCATTTCTTTGTGAAAGGGGTGAGACGACTGCGATGACACGGTAGCTCCTCGCGCTAGCATGTTCTAGCTTTGGGGACAGCAGTGGAAATGGTACTGCCCGTAGCAGGGTGGTGGCAAGGGTGTTGGAGGCGGTGAGGCGACAGCGGGATCTTTCTGGAGGGGGAGGGGGGACGCTCGGAAGGTCCCTCCCCTGGGCTGTGTAACCACCTCCATCTGGACCCCATGAGAGAACATGAGTGAATAGGCCTCCATGTGGAGACAAGTGATACAGAAGCAACCCCCCCCCAGCGATAAAGTAGGTCGACACTAACTCTGTCAAAAGTTCTTGCTGCTTCTAATTTATTATTCAATAATACCACACTGATCCAGACTTAATCAAATACTCGACTACAGTCCTCTGATGGATTTAAGTTACATGAAACATGTGCTACACAGCAAACCATCATTGGTCTGACATGGTACAGCGATTTGGATGGAGTCTCCACCATATTTTCTATTATTGTGTCAAAAGTCTTGGGGCCAGCAGACAGAACCCCCTGATAATCACAGCTGTGCACATGATAGCCTCTGAGACCGGCAATTGAGACATTTCTGTTAGGCACGTGGAACTAATTTAGCCGCAACAATCGTTTCTGCCAGGAAGTCGCAGAGGGGACGCGCACCATAGCGTTGCGGTTTGAACAGTATTGCTGCCCTCTTC
The DNA here is from genome assembly GCA_026781145.1 of Hippopotamyrus pictus. Taxonomy (NCBI): domain Eukaryota; kingdom Metazoa; phylum Chordata; class Actinopteri; order Osteoglossiformes; family Mormyridae; genus Hippopotamyrus; species Hippopotamyrus pictus. The sequence goes on from JAODLC010000049.1 coordinate 13,789,195, forward strand.
GACAGCTGGGCGGGGAGCTTTAAAGAGTAGAGGACTTCTAATTTTAAAAGTGGAGTCGACACGGAGCGAGGCTAGCTTTTATTGACCGTGCCGGGCTGCCTGCTCTGCTGAATGCTTATTTCTGGTAGGTGACCACATGTCACGTAACGATATGACCTCTCGTAGGGCATCAGGCATGAATAGAAAACTCAGAGAGGTGAGATTTGGCAGGAAGCTTAGTTGATTGGGATTTGGATGGTGAGGTCTTGCACTGCAAATGCAGGGCTTCCATTACAGTGGAGATACTGACAATTAAGAGGTAGCTGAGTAATTTTGTAATGGGGAAAAAATAAGACACTGGGGGAAAATGAATATACAGAGTAGGGGCTGTTAAACTTGATGCGAAACAATGGCCAGATACAGCTTTGTGTGGAAAAAACTGGGGGGAAAATTATTTCGATATTTGCACCAATCTATGGATATTGGACCAGCTATCATAAAAGATTAGAAACAGATCCAAATAAATCCATATCCGAATAAGTCTACAAATGCATCTCCCTTCAGGTAAACCACCAATAAAAAGCACATAAGCAGACTTTAGTTTCTTGAGTATGATGCCCCCTGCTGGAAAAATAGACTCATTAACTATCTGGCATCATCCCTAAAACAGCAACAGTCATATTAATTCAAGAAGTTACAATGAATGCGACGGATTGCACTACAGAGAAGGATTTTGTCATACTTCTCTCAAAAGCCAGATAGTTACATTTCAAACATATGATTATGATTCTAGGGCCACAAGTCACAGAGCACAATGCTGTCCAGCTGGTTTTAGACACGACCTTTACTTTCTGTAAACCTGCTTTGGATAACGGACAGGCGACTAGTGATCAGTGTTTGATAGTTTGATAGGATCTCACACTTCCCTTTGCCTGAACCCCTAATTACAACAAAACGCCGACTTATTTGATATCTGGCTCTAGCCTTCCAGAAACAGGTAATTAAAGACCATATGTCAGGCAGCAGGGCGGCGATTCTGCGAGACCGGAGACCGATGTTCACAGGCCTCTGACTAAACACCCGGCTAAGTCCTACCAAAAACCAGATGCATTCCTGCTCCGATGACCCGCTCCAAAAGCGAGGTGGATTTTTATTTCCACCAGCTCTAATTATACCTAATCCAAGACCTAAAATCACAAGGTGATTTGCCAAATGGGATATTTAGTTCTACATCAAAGGTAATGAGGGTTTTTGCAGCAGCCTTTGCCCGCTTCCATTTCAAGCACAATATGGAAAAAGTTACTACATCATTAAGTCAGTGCAGCATTAGCTCAGACTGAAAAAAATGGTGAGGAAATGGTCTTTACCCCTTTGTATTCACGTCGATTCTGTTAACCCTCTGATATCATACCTGGAAAGTAACGGTAAGGATTTTCTACATGGTGCTGGGCAGTAAGGAGGCTGTTAGGAGATAATGTTCAAGGAGCTGAGGCGTGACCCTGCCCATGTCCCGGGGGAGGTTACTGGGAAGCTCTTTTCTTCTCCCAGAGGCCCTGGGCAGGCCGGGATCGGAGCCAGCCTTCTGGGATAGGTTAGGGGTCACCGTCCAGCCGACGTGCTACATTTCTCCCAGCGCCTGGTCAGGGCAACTGGGGGGGGGGGCACAGAAAGGTTTGTTTATCTTTAAAAAAAAACAACAACAACAACGACGACTACACCATAAGGGGACGGGTGACTCCGCATGTTCCAGCCATCTAGCGACAGCAACCCCCCCCCCCCTCCCAAGCCCCCTGGGGTGACGGGGAGCAAATGGCTCCAGCAAACAATCCAGAAGTAGCAGCACCAGCATCCCAGTTTAAAGCATGGTTGTGGATCTGAAGAACAACTGGGAAATCTGGAGTGTGCTAAACAGCATTTAAAAAAAACGCGATTAAAGATTTGACTGTGTTTAATTACTTATCAACCTCTCGCCTCTTGAAAATACAGGGATTAAATATTTTGGAGAAAGAGTTTAGAAGATCATTTGTAACTCCCTGTAATAAATTACATATGTTGTACAAGTCAAACATGTCAAAATGCAGTGTGAGAAAACCTTGAATGTCTTCAAATGAAGCCCAGGTCATTTCTTTCCTGCTGGGTGTTCTTGAAAATACCCCCCCCCCCCAGGACGGCTCCCAGGAGCTGTGGATGGGACTGGGAGATGAGTCTATACTGTAGATGGATTTATAAACACCAATCTGGGTTATTATTTATAACACTGCAACTGTAAATTTTCATAAGTCAAGTATGGGGCAATGTGGAAACATAGAAGATTGCTTGTGTAATTTAGCATAAGATAGCATACATTTTGGCGTGTATATAGATGCCTCGTGTACAGGAGCATCAATTTTGATAGCATTTATGGGACACAAAATTAAACATTGCTTTTGCAGAGGATTGTTATAGCATGACTAACTATGTTTATGGCTTGTTTCCAGTGCTTTAAGAGCTAAAAGAATTTAAGGAGTGGTGTTCAGAATGCAAATTTGATACTCCTTGAAATACTAAACATCTCTGTTATAAATGTGTAAAGGCTAATATACATGGAAATCACTATTATTCCGTTGATTACATGTGACTTGTGAGACTCATGTTTTTCATGGCATTCATTTGACAAGAAAGATTCCTGTTTTTACATTCTGCAAAATGAAAATTTTGTGAATTACAGTGCAAATCACATCGACAGTTTATTTAGCCAGCACCATAATGGCATCAATCACGTTTCCCAGACTGTTTGGTTTAGTCTAGGACTATAGAAACATTGCTGTGTGAGTTCTGCTGTTTTATTTATGTAAGACTGCTATATTACCCTAAGGGCATGTTCACGTCCCAGCTAAAGAGCTTTTGTCATTGATTAAAGACGTTTGCTTTTGTTAAATTCATGGATATTCATGAGCAGCCCAAGCAGGATGCCTTTGGGCTCAGACTCTAAAACCTGTTAAACTGTCCATGAATATTTATAACAGTACAGCACTTCTAGACCAGCCCTTTCCTTCCAATAACACCAAGCTAACGCAGACGACTCCTATCGCAAGGGAGCTGTCCTGTAAGTACACCTCGACTGCGAGCGCACAGTCCTGCAGAGTCAGCGGAGAACTGGAGGAGTCACGGCACTATTTATCAAAGGACAAAGGACGTCATCTGGGCCTAAAAGGCATGTCTGTCCACAGAGGGCCACTCTCTGCCACTTAGCAAGCCTAATTATCCTGCTAATTAACAGTAATTAGCTCCCCTTTCCTGTGCTGGAAGTACCTAATGCCCTCCAGGTACAAAAAAAAAAAATAGATCAGGAGGTTCGGTGCCAGGGTGGAACTCCAACGTGTGGGTGAGTGGGTGTCTCTGCTGGAAGGTCTTACCTTGCGGTAGATACTCTGGACCGAAGTGTTCAGCCCCCAGGCCGGGGATCCGATGCTGCAGCAGGCGCCTGGCACAGCGCTGCTGTTGCCCCATTCAGTCTAGTATTCTGCTCCGCAGCAGTGGAACTGGAAGACATCACACCAAAGCATACACACACTCAGCCAAAGTGAGAGAATGCGCAGGAGGTTTAGTGGACTTCAAGGCTATATTTTAGCTTTCGTGTGCATTTCTGCTTATGCCAAAAACGTATGAAAAACATATTTATAACTGGAATTCAGAGTGAAGCAGTAATTCAATGCGGAAACTTACACACATTAAGAAAATAATGCATAAACAGTTATAGAATATGGATGAAGGAATGAACATTTAATCATCTAATAATTAGGGCTGTCAAATGATTAAAATTTTTAATCAGATTAATCAGAATTTTCAGTGGATTAATCAGGATTAAT
>JAODLC010000049.1:13807227-13826522 GCA_026781145.1 Hippopotamyrus pictus
CCAGCTGGCACAATCTACATAGAGGGTAAACCCTCACACGAAATTTATTTGTGTCTACGGGATAAAGCGGAGATACAGCAGAGAGACAGAGTGAGTTGTTACTGCTGCAAACATTCATACAAAATGCCCTTAAGACATTAATTCCTAAAATATTTCATTGTTTTCCTGATATTTGCAGATGCAGATAAACATATTGTGCAGGAGTGATGGAATCTATACACACTATATATCCCAAATAATTCTAGGTAAAGGTCAGTGAGTTCAGGGTTAGCCCATTAACGTTAGCTACAGGGCAGTGGTCTATATTTATGGCCCAGTTCCTCTTAATAGCACAGAGAGGGGTAACATTTTACTTAATGGTCTAACATTTCTCATGGCTAGGGTACATTAATATATCATCACAGTAATTTTCCCTGTGAAGATTTTTTTTATTTTTCATGTTCATGCATGGATTGCGCTGGTCCAAACTTTAAGCCCCAAGACAAATCAGTCAAACATCTGTGTAACTACATCAGTTTAACTGTTTCAGGCCTTCCTGGTTTGGGGGGTCCATCTCCATCTTGGGGGTCCATCTCCATCTCGGTCCTGCCTCAATGATTAGAGCATGTTACAGAAGAAATCATTTTAACGTTCAATCTCTTTGAAGAACCAATACAATAAGTATATTTATTGGATTACCCAAACTGGCACTTTTAACTTGTTTTTATATCATTGAAAATATCACAGACATGCATTGTTTTTTCCCTCAAAACTAATCTCATATTCATAACAGTTATTGAAAGAATTTGTATTTTGTATCAGTTGAACCAACTAACAAAAACTGCCATAAATGCTCACCTGCTGTTCTTGGCAAAAATCAATCTAATTTCTTGCAAACTTCAGGAACATTCTGTTTAAGTCATATATAACATAGAGTGAAATATTGCAAACATTCAAACAAAATGCCCGTAAGACAGTTTCATGTTCAGTTCGCAAAGTGGCTCAAGATGAAAGCAGTCATTCACAGGGGTAATTTGAATAACTTCTAGCTGTAGAGTAAAAATAACATGAAGAAGCTAAGATTGCTTTGCAGACCCCCAGATTTCTATTGACAGTTATAGTTACATAATTGTTCATGAATACATATATATATGAGCATCTAACCTTCTCAGCACGTTAAAAAATGTTCTGCTTAAGACATTTGGAGGCATCTGAATGACATTAGCTGGGGCGTCTTGCTGGATGCATGTGTTAATGTGTCTGTCTGACAAAATAACGTGTTATCCTTCAGCAAGCTGGCTCCTCCCCCCTCCCTCCTTTCCCCATCCTCCAATCTCTGCCTCTTCCAGGACTCTTTCATCCTGCACAACAACTCTGAAGTCCACTCCTCCTTCTCTGCCGGCTTCCACCTCTTGGAGCTGGACAAGGTGCGTATGGACGACCAAGGACTGTACACATGCCGGTTGTCCAGCTTGGCCGGAGTTACCAGTGCTTCGGCTCAGTTGACCGTCACGGGTAGGTGCTCCTCAGCCTTGCCAACACACGCGTCTGTCCGTCGACCAGTGACAAACCGTTGGCCAGTGCTGTGCTAGGTGCTGGCACTAAATAAGCCAATGAGTACAACACAGGTCCTGGGGTGTCTCTCAATATGCGTACTTGGCTGTACTTGTGTTCTCACGTACCCGTTTCACATCATCTTCAATTGTCGAAGACCAGTTCCAGTGCTCAAGAGCAAAAGTATACGGAGGACAGTAAAAATCCCCAGATATCATTCTTGTCCAGCCTCAAGTATAAAGGATGCATTGGTTGCATCCTCACCAAAGGAGAACATGAGAAGATGAGAACATGAGAACATGAGAAGATGAGAAGATGAGAACATGAGAAGATGAATCCCATGATTCGTTGCATCACAGGTTTCTTCTTGGGAGGCAAATTAGCAAGACTATTTCTGCCAAGAACACAAATACGATCTTCGCGTCCGCGGTATTGAGAAACACCCCTAGTGTTTGTCAAACTGAATGATCCTTGATCAGCTTTTCTGAAACTACTTTTGTCTCTTTTCTTTTTTAGATGGCCGTCCCTGTGTCAGCCCTGTGCTTAACTGTGCCAGACAGCAGTAAGTTATCTGAAAGGGAAGCATCACCTCTATGTTCATAATATATGAACCGGTATAATATTATGATGTAGCCTATGAAGAATACACTGTGGCAAGCCTTTCCCTGTGGTAGGAAGGCCTACATAGAGGCCCGGTTCCATCTCTCCTCCTGTATCTTGTTGTTATCACTTTAGCTCTCTTATTTTTGGCATGTCTTAGCTGTTAAATGGCACATGATGACACAGGAATTGACCTCCCAGTAACGTAGCATAGCTGGATGTTATTAGCGGTATTGTTTCAATATTTAAGGATTGGGCCTTAACAAGAGACACAGAAAGAACAGGGAATAGATGAATCAGTCACTCTGAGCTGGTGGGAACACATGCATGAAGGTTTTGTCACACATAGTTCTTTGTGGTGCTAATATTCAAATAAAGATCTCTGTGGCATACGACATAAACAAGTGCGGTACAAAATAGGATGTTACATTATTAGGGAACTGCATAAAACCTTTAGCATTTGGCTACTCTCTCATTCAGGTTTTCTTTTTTGTCATGCCAACTTTACCACAAGTCAAAGCTCCAGAATTCTAGAACCTCTTGAATCCAACTACAGAGTCTAGATGAAGAAATGGGAACCCGCCCTTGCATGTTGTGCTTCCATTCTGTAGAGAGACAGACGTGTGAATCCACCTGCGGAATTTGATAACACGTTAGCAAACAGGTTTGCAGAGTAAGAGCTATTAAAACGATTAATACTCTTTAAAAAATACAAAGCAGCAATATATGATCCCCTTGTCTCGGCTTAGTCACTTTCTCACCGTGTTTTTACTTTTCAAAAGACCATCCTTGAGTCAAAACAAATGCAAACACGAGAGGCCTTAACCTTAGAGACTGTAGTGGTGAGACATTCGGAAGGGGTTAATGTTTTGCTCAGCTGCGAGGAATTCAATGACAGGACTGTCCCGGAAATGTAAGTTCAGGTGAATAGGTGGAAGGATAAGCTGTGTGAGCTTCCCTACTGACCTTCATGTCACCACACCAACAGAAAGTCTGTTTTCATCAACAAACATGGGCAGAAGTCTGTCTATAGAACTTTCTGGATCTCTTGACAGAGAACTGTTTTATAAACCACTCGTGGGAATGATGTTTATTGCCCAAACAAATTAGACAATTAGGTTGACGACATTCATCAAACTCTAGCTGCAGAAGAGTCTATCTCAGGAGAAACAGGCAAATCGGGATGAGCTTGCCAAAGAGTGCTCTGGTGTGTTTATCGTTGACTTCACTTGGTGCTGGTTGCTTTTTCTGTAATATAATTCCCCAGTGTCCTGGAAACATCCTGCTTTTACTCACAGAATCAGGAAAGTAGGACGCCAAATTACATTGTAACATTAGCCTGTGTCTAGAATTTAGGGGTCTATTGAGAAATATACAGAGGCCTAGAAAAAGTAAAGTACAGACACTCTACACTTGACAACCTACCTGTTTACCAGCCACGTGGACTTGACCAGCGTCAAGCATCTCCTGTCATATCGCCCTTTTCATTCTGTCTCGTTCTCGTAGTCGGTCAGTGTTCCAAGGCTACATTATTAACTTATATTTTGCCTATAAATTTCTACTTTATTGTGCACCCTATAGTACAAGATGTCAGCGAAAATGAATAAAAACGATTACCTGCTACCCGTAAACATTTATAAATATAGGTCTACTGAAAATGTTATTATTGGTGCAAAGGTGGCTTTAAAACAATATCTAAAAACCCACTACCAATACAGTCTGCTTGAAATGTTGGTAAGGAGCGCCTCCTCGCTTATCGACCGATTCGCTTAACGACCTAGTCGTAGGAACGGAACTCAGTCGTTAAGTGAGGAGTGTCTGTATAAAACTGCACATTATATAGTTTGGTTCAGGGATCTTCAAATCTGGACCTCGAATCCAATTCCAGGCCATGTTTTCAGTTCCCCCAGGTAGTTGGTTTAATAATTACTGATTCTAATGGGCCACGGAGACTTCATACCCAGCTCACAGGTAAAGGAAGGCTGGAAAATCAGCAGGGCTCGGACCTTGATGACTGTGATTTGAATAGCCCTGTTTTACTTGGTTAATAATCTGAATCCTCATCACAATGACAGCCTTGTTTCAAATCGGTCCTGTGCGTGTTGAAGCCGTTTTGCAAAGCAGCCTCAGCCAACGATACATGTAATCACACTAAAGTCTGTAAATCCAGGCTCACTGCTCCTCTGTAGCATCCAAAGGTCAAACACCCCACTGATAAGCCGACTATGTGAAGCTAAACAAGCAGACGGAACAGAAACCAGTGCAAGCGGTTGTGGTCTCTGGCTCTGAATATGGACATTTTCAAGCGGATCTGCTTCACAACATTAATCCGAGGCATAATGAAACGGAGTGGCCAGTAGCCTATACCCACCTTATTAGCTTTTACAGTTAAAATTATGTTTATTATGACTACCGTGACAGCATTCTGCACTCTGGTGGACTCTGACATCCCCCCCCTCCCCCCCAGCAGGTTGGGCTTGGCCAAAGCATGGGACAAAAATCACCCTATTCCCTGCGGGGAGGGTTAGACAGGGCTGACAGAGTCAATGTTAACCTGCGGTCCGGGAAGAGACGCTGAGAGAGAGAGAGAGAGAGAGAGAGAGAGAGGCAGAAGGCATTTCGAGCTGGACGGAAAGAAGGGAGAAGGAGGGATAGAGGCAGACTGAGAGTGAAAGAAGTGACACAATTGGAGAGACTGGGTGATAGGTTGGGGTGGGTGTGTGTTACACAGAAACGTAAACAGTGACATAAACTCTGAGAGATAACCGCTGCGGCATTAGGGGCCGCGGGCTAATACTCTGCCCTTCGCCCGGGTGCCTGCTGGCGCTCAGCTTGGCGTCTCCCCGAACCATGGGTGACGGTGCAAACAAGCGCTTTGTCTCCACACTTAGGGTACATGTCAAGGCCTCCACGCCGGCCCAGGACAACCGTTCTGCAGAAAGGATACCGGAGAACGGCCCCATCGTGGCGAATTCCCCCCGTAACAGCCGCACATGTGCTGCCAAAAAGGTCGCAGGTAAGCTTAAACGCCGGTGTATATATAGAGCACTTCCTATTATTCAAATGAGCAGCTCGAGTGCTGAAATGCTGAAATTCTGAAATGCTGAAATGATATCTAGGGCAGCGGGTAATGAAGTGGTGGTATGACAGTGTAGCCTGAAGGTCGCTGGTTTAATTCCCGGGAATGATTTAGCTGCAATAAATTATCTGGCTAACAAGCAAAAGCTGTTAATTCAATTTATTTCGAGTAGGAATGACATTTCGAGTAGGAATGACTGATTCAGGGAGGTTTGGAAGACGCGTCAATTTTATCAATTGTTTTAACTTTGGAAAAAAATGGCACAGACTTGGATATGGAGGGTGGGGCTTATCTCCCAGCCATTGTGGGGGGGGGGGGGTTATTTAGTCCCTACCAATGTTGAAACCAAACCTACACCCTTGATAGAAATGTCATTTAAGCAATTTAATGTACTAAGGAAATTATGACATGAATGGTGGCAAGTCTGGTATTTTTTTGTTTGTTTGTTTGTGTCTGGTTAATTGAATGATCATCTTTGGGAGCGAACACCAAATCATCTAATATTCAAGCTGCACAGTTAGAATCGGCTGTTACAGTGAGACGTGCAGCTGACCTTGTGCGCCAGTTGCCTTCTCCGTTTTAGCTGCAAAGTGACCATGCATAGACACTGTGCGTATCGCTGCGTCTTCATGCCGCGGGATCGGGCCGCTGGTCGCTGATTGGCCACAGCTCGCGATGGACCGTTTCAGGAAAACAGTTAGAAACCCTCGTTGTCAAATAGAAAGGAATTGCGTTTCGACAACCTTCTGAGGGGGTTTGCTTCGTATTAAAATGCTTGAGAAGTTTCTAGAGATGAGAATCCATCAGAAGTGGTGCTGATGTTAAGTTCAGGCTGAGTGCTGTCCTCGTGCATGTCTGAGCTGCAGCATACAGTGGGCCTTCCCTGCTCCTTTACATAGCATACAGTGGGCCTTCCCTGCTCCTTTACACAGCATACAGTGGGCCTTCCCTGCTCCTTTACACAGCATACACTGGGCCTACCCTGCTCCTTTACACAGTATACAGTGGGCCTTCCCTGCTCCTTTACGCAGATGAGCTGGGACTCCTGGGGACGCCTATCGAGGTGCCAGTGCATGGGTGTGTGAATGGATGGTGAGCGTCCACGCTGACAGGCAGGCCGCCCAGGTTGTGCCCCGTGGCTCGATAAGCGGTCATTGGTGGACATTTAGTAGATTGTACCTGAAATGTGCATCTAGAGGAGCTACGGTCTCTGGCACCAATGCTGAGCAAAGGCAAGGTGGTTAAACCGGGACTGGGTGGGTAATTCCAAGGAGAAGGTTTGATTTCAACATTGCTAGGGACCAAACCCCCACCCCTCCCAAAAAATACACGGGACTCCTACACTATTGGTACGGACATTTCACTACCATCCACACCCTATGCACCCTAATATGTCAAAAAATTACATTGATTTGGTTCAATAAATGTACGATTGACAACTCAAAGTTATAAATACCATTAAGGCATTTTGCTGTATTTACAAGGGGAGCATGCACACCTACAAAATGAAATAACAACACTAACAACAAAAACAAAAAACAAAGTGCACTGTTTTTAATAATACATTGTTTTTAATAATACATTGTAGTGCAGCTTACACACAAAATGGTTTTAGCGTAAAGGAAGCTTTTAATATATCACTTACTCTCCTATAGTCTGTCAGCGAGCTCTTTCTACAAATAGTTATGTCTGTCGGTAACCTTGTAGCTTCAAAACTGTTTTTAAAAGCCAAATCTTAAAGACAAACACACAAGTTATCTGGTTTTTGGGACAAACGCCATAAAAGACGTGTTTCAGTGACAGTGTCTCAAAGGGATTTACTAAAGTGACTGGTAGCTGGGACCTTCCTCTCTGGGAAAATAATCCCTGTTAACATTCTGCATTTTGTACATGGAACTGTTGACAGGCCATAATGTTAAAGACTGCAGGAAGTGCCACTGATTTGATGAGTAATTAAATTGGAGACATTTTTCCACTGACGGTTTTTTCTTACTAATTAAAATGATGTCACCAAGTAGTTGGATCAAAAAGGGTTCATTTGTGCCTGTTGTGCATTTTGTGAGTGCAGTGTGTTTGATTTGTTTTGAAGAACTAGTACACAGTTAGGTCACTGACCCTCTCTATTATTCTGTCACCCCCCGTGCATGCAGAGGGCTACCCAACGCCTGGGAGGGAGCCAAAGCCCCCCCAGTTCACGGAGCTGCTGGAGGACTGCACAGTGGACGAGGGCTGCGACATGGAGCTGCGGGGGGTCGTCACCGGCAGTCAGCCAATCAGCATCTCCTGGCTGCACAACGGTGAGTGGCAGGTCAGCCAATCAGCATCTCCTGGCTGCACAACGGTGAGTGGCAGGTCAGCCAATCAGCATCTCCTGGGTGCACGACGGTGAGTGCCAGGTCATTTCCTTCATCCCTCACTAAACACGCATCGACCGGTTTGAACTGGATGCTGAGCTTTTTACTTTCTGAACCTGAACTATCCACCTCTGAGGTGAAGAAGGAAAGAAAGAAAAGTGAGGTGACATGACCTGTTGAGCAGTCTGTGAAACTTTGGTAATTTGGGATTGGAGGAGATTCCGAAAATGTTCAGTGCAGATGCCAGTGCAGTTGTAAACAGCATCACTCTTGCTGAAAGAATAATTACAGGTCTGTGATTTGGTTTTGATCTGATCTTCTGAGGAATCTTTTAGGACAAATCATTGACACACTAATTGAATAATTCAGCTCAATAACTTCAACTGGTTGAACTGGGAGGAAGTGGAAGCTGAGCTTAAAACAATGGTGGTTAAGATAAACGATACCAAAAGTGGCGAAGGGGAACTTCGGCCATTAGTTATCAAACGCTATGGGGTTTATCCTCGCGTGCTACACACGCACATTCTGTTCCTCATCCAGTCTTCATCTGGGATGCATTGCAGAAGCTTACAAACTGACATTCTATCCCTCACACCCCTGCCACAGAACTGATCTCTGCTTTGTTTCAAAGTCAGTACGCCACCACCATGACGTTTTCTTTTGTGATGCCAGTCTGTAGTGCCCCCAGGTCATTGTATCTGTCTGCCCCGTTTTAAAGGGTCTTCTCCAATCAGAGATGATTATTCCTCACTGATTATCCCGCGGTTTTGGCTCCTTCATCTGCAGGCGAGCCAGCTCGCTTTGGGATACCCTCGTTCGACGGCTCCGTGGCGAAGCTAGTGGTGCGGGAGTGTCTACCCGAGGACGCGGGGGCCTACACCTGCATGGCTGAGAACGGGGCGGGCAAGACCTCCAGCAGCGCGGCAGTCTGTGTGCGAGGTATGGCCAGAAGGGGGCGCCAGAGGGGATGTGACCTGCTGTTCATTTTTAGGCCGTGGGGTTTGCTGATTTACAGTCTAGCGACATTTCGAGTAGGAATGACTGATTCGGGGAGGTTTGGAAGACGCGTCAATTAATTAGACGGCATTCATATGCACAGAAAGCTTGAGATTAATCAGGCGGTCACCAGTTTACAAATGAGGTCTGTTGCTTTAGTCTTTAATCTTCAAGTCAAATTTGCAGGTAAGTCAGGAAAATAATATTACAGTACATAATAGCAATAAAAATACAGTTATTCTAAAAGTAACTACGTACGGTACTGTGCTGTATCTTGAGCTGACAGACCGCTGAATCTGCGCAATATTTTCACAAGCGTCACAAAGTAGTGCACGCGTTCGTTATTATGCACCATTGCATGTAACCCAAATATCGTTCATGAGTACGAGTTGTCCGTAAGTCAGACGTTCTTCACTGAAGGACTGCCTGTAATGTGACAGGCTGGATGTGTTGCAGTCAGATCAGGGCCAGCCTAAGGTATAAGGAAACTAAGCAGCTGCTGAGGGCCATGTGTCCAGCAGGGGGCTCCACACCTGATCAGCCAGTCAGAATTGGAAGGATGATGACAAATGATGACTAGGTTAATCAAATTTTGCTTAGGGTCCCAAAAAGGGCTGGACCAGCCCCGAGTCACAAGAATGATCAGTAGGTCTGAGGGTTGTGAATCTGCTGCTATGCAAACCCGTCGTGCAATTTGCCCATCTGTCGCATGAGCCAAATGTAACGGAAAGGAAGTAAAGCTTCCTCCCCTGTCTCGCTTCTCCTGGCACTGTGGCTCGTCGTCGTTCATGAGATGACTTCTCCCCGGGATATCTCTTTCACATGTTGCCCCGAATTGAAAACACGGCAGACTTTGAAACCATCTGCGGGATTCGCAATAAGAAGTCAGGCACGTTGCCGGTTCTCAACTGTATCCCGGGAAGCAAGAGCTGGGTCTTCCCCGTCGGCATGGAGAACAGCAGCCTTCAAAGGGAGCAGAGGACCGAGCAGAAACTCCACACCCGTAGTGCAGGGCGCCAGAAAGGTGCGTCTCCACAGAACATTGCAGGCTCCACAGAACATTGCAGATGCTAACCCACGAATGCTAACATTATCGGCTGTTCTAGACATCATCTGTCACCAGCTTTCATTCTGTGCTGAAAACGTTTCTTAATACTATGTGTCTTCTTGAGTTTAACGTTGGTCTAATGTGTTCCTGGAAAACTTCAATAATTTATTCTTGAAGCATAAATCGTAATCTTAAGTGAAACTGGAAGAGAATCGGCGAACTGTAAACTCCCTCAGGCCAAACCCAAGCCCCTCCCAGCACGTGAGCTAACTTCCTAATAAATCTCCACAGAGGTCGTTCCGAAGGCCAGAGCCCGTCCACGAGCAGGTAAGACACCATGTCTGGCTGGGAGCTGGGGGGGAGCAAAAACATGGACCGTCTGGGGGTCCCGGAGGACCGGATTGGGAAACACTGAATTAGGGATTACACCTTAAAGAACATGTCCACTAAATCCTATTTTCATGTTTGCTAGCTTCCAGTTATTCAGTTTAAATGTTTGTTTCCATATTTTGTTTTACATTTGATTGTTTCAGTTCTCATCTACGTGTACCTTACCTCATGTTATATCTTCTGTTCAACTTTCTGATTTTATCTTCCTATATCCCAAATTTTCCTTTATAATCTTTATAAAGTTTCCTTTATGATCTTCATAACTACCGCTTGAATACTGCTCTTGTGACTGGGCATTTTGCACCCTGGGTACAGAACGTTGATGCGCATAAGCCAAAAGGATAAGGATATTATGGGGTGCTGCTTAAGTAAAGGTCACATGTGAGCGAGTGTCTGCTGTCACATGTCACTGAGTTGGGTGTCATGGGATAAAATGCCACATGGTGGGATTTTTGTCATTTCTAATGACAACTGATTGACCTCCTTTGTGTAATTATTCAAATGACTTAAACAGTTAATGTCAGTCTGAACTCCCTTTGTGTGTATATTCCGATGATGACTAGCGGCAGACTCATAATATACTGTAACATTAATAATAAGCAAGTAGTGAAGTTAATTACATCGTAAACCCGGGGTTAGGAGCAGGCCAATCACACGCAGTCATCATAGCAACTGCATTTACAAAAAAAAAGAAATTGAAAGGAATACAACAAATGAAAAAACAGTTAGCCCTCAGACTAACATTGGCAGTGATAGAGTTAATAATACACACATTGGTTCCTAATAGGTAAAATGACCCTGTAGCTGAAAGAAATAAATGCCTACACAGGATATTATATTCCTTAATAACAAACTAGAAAAAAGCAAGCTAAACTCAGAACGCTAGCATGGAAGAGGAATTTCTTTGATGCTAATGCTAATTTCCCCTGTCTGTGCTCAACAGAGAAGACAGTGCAATTCCATAATCCCCCAAAGGAGCTGGAGGTCCATGCAGGGGAGACAGCACGCCTGTCCTGCGGGTTCCACAGTGACTCCCCAGTGGCTGTCTGCTGGACGCACAACAGAGAGCGGGTACTGCTTTATGTGCAAAAAGCCCCGACCTCACACTAGCGAAGCTGAAATTCCAGGGCTGCAAATAGCTCTCTTATGCCCCCTGTAGGTGGTGAATGGTCCTCGGGTCTGGGTGGAGAGCAAAGATAAACAGAGTGTGCTGGTGGTCACGGAGGCTCAGTACAGCGACGTGGGAAAATACACCATCGTGGTCCAGGACCGGCAAGGCCCTGCCTATCACACTGTCACCCTCACTGTCATTGGTCCGTACTGCCCAACCCATCATGGGATAAACAACCAATCAGAGATTTTAAAGCAGTACTTCTAATCATATACCCCCAGGTTGCATCACATAACCCCTTAGTGAACGGTGAGGAATGTCAGTTTTTTTTTACAGGCCCAAATACCTTTTTTTTCACTTAATAAATTTTAGCCTTCCCCTTAAAAGAGATCCATGGGGGTCTGTAAACCACTGGTGCAGAACCACAGCCCCAGGAACTAGTCATAAAACAGCGGAAGAGCCGCAAAACTGAGCAGAAGGCAGATTGCCTGCTGCGTTGTCTACTAGCATTCCGGAGCGCAAGCAGCCGTTCGAAATCTTTCCTGAGGATGTTGGGGGGAAGAAATAACAACCAAACCTGCAGCCAGCCAATCATTCTATCAACCACTATTATAAAAAACTGATTATTCCAAAAGAAGACAATGCAAGTGCCACTGGAAAGTCGTTTCTGTATATGGCTGTGACACGAGCCACCGGTGACCAGGTCTGGCTGCTTTGTTGCCCCCAGATCGCCCTCAGCCACCTGCCTGCCGCCCCGTCGTCTCCCAGCTCTCCGGCAGCGCCCTGGTGCTGTCTTGGTCAGGGCCGTGCTACGACGGCGGTAGCGCCATCGTCGGGTACGTGGTGGAAGCGCGCAAGGAAGGCCCTGGGAAGCCCGGGGACTGGAGTGAGGTGACGAGCCGCTGTCGGAGCACGTCGTACCGGCTGCGCTCAGGTTTGGAGCCCGAGGGCGAGTACAGATTCCGAGTGAGGGCCTACAACACTGTGGGGGCCAGTAGACCCAGCCAGGAGTCAGAGGTCATCAGGATGAACGCGGAGGGTAAGCAGTTAACATTCCCATGATTCACCTGAATTGTATGTATATTTCGACTTTACGATGGGTAAATGTTTTCCACTTTCAGTACATTATTCAGTAAATTACATGAGATGTTCAACATTTTATTATAAAACAGGGTTTTTGTTAATGATTCTATCAGCTAATGTAAGTGTTCCAAGCATGTTTTTAAGGTAGGCTAGGCTAGTCTGTTTGTTATACTGAATTAAAATATATTTTCACCGTACAATATTTTTGCCGTACGATAGGTTTATCGGGACGCAACCCCATCATAACCAGGGGAGAGGCTGTATTATACAATGAATTTATGCTATAGAATCTGTTTACAGCGCATCTATGCATGTGTGTGCATAACAGCCGCATTCTTACTTTGGTCAGTATGTTATTTCCCTCTGCTTTTGTGGTTTGTATGCATGCAAGGCTGTTTTCCATTTGCTTGCAATTCCAAGGTAAGCCACTGGAGGAGCACAAGGCACACGTAGATATCACCATAGACACGACTAATAAGGTCACGGACCACTACAATGTGATGGAGAAGCTTGGCGTGTGAGTGTCAGTCTGCCTATGAATGTAATGACAGATGGTTATGCTGCCGATCCATGCAGTGTGAATTACGGTCAAAGTTTAATAGCAAACGATATCGAGCAATTTCCATTTTTTACCAGTACTGAGGTCTAGTTAGATAAATATCATCAATTCAAATAGCTGTCAGGTGTTATGCAAAGTATATAGGGCACCAACTGCAATCAAGTTGTGTATAATTATAAATAATAAATTATAAATAATTCATGGATATTGCGTGTCCTCTGCCCTAATTAAGCAGGTCCTTGGGATTTTCTTTCCGCCCGATGTTTACTGGTGTCTTCCTTCCCCTCTTTTCTTTGCACAGAGGAAAGTTTGGGCAGGTGTTCCGGCTGGTCCACAAGGAGACAGGCCAGGTATGCGCCGGAAAGTTCTACAAGGGCCGCCGAGCAAAGGAGAGGGAGGCGGCCCGCAGGGAGATTGAGCTGATGAAGGACCTACGTCACCCCAAGTTGGTGCAGTGCCTCGGGGCCTATGAAGGTCTCTCAGAGGTCATCATGGTCATGGAGTAGTGAGTGACGGCTCTTCAAACCCCTAGAGATGCCTGTGGCAATGCGATTGGCGGGAAAGTGTTTGTGTGGCGCTGGACGGAGAGTGTCCATCAGTTCATCTTCGGTAAAGAGAGGTCAGGCTAATGCAGACTTATAGAGGCTCTTTACCGGAGATGTGCTGATGGACAGTGTGGGTGGTGAGCTGGGGGGGGAGCAAAAAGATAGACCGTCTCTGGGACCCCAAGGACCGGGTTGGGAAAAACGACCCTAGAGATACAGAATAAGCGTCCCCCGAAAACACTGACGAGCGGAAGCTCTCTGTCCGCAGCGTGGCTGGAGGGGAGCTGTTCGCCCGCATCGTGGACGATAACTTCGAGCACACGGAGCCCACCAGCATGCGCTACATGAGGCAGATCCTGGAGGGCATTGGGTACATGCACCAGCAGAGCATCGTGCATCTGGACCTCAAGCCCGAGAACATCGTTTGCGTCAACTCTACGGGGACGCTCATCAAGATCATCGACTTCGGTTTGGCCAGCAAGCTGGGTGAGTCGGGGGTGGTCAGCGTGGTGCCGGGACCTCGAATAGCCACACTGATACACGAGAATGTGTAATCCTCGCTGCCCCCTCTTTGACTCCCAGATCCCAACAAACCCCTGAAAGTAATGCACGGGACCCCTGAGTTTGTGGCTCCGGAGGTGATCAACTTTGAGCCAGTAGGACTGACCACCGACATGTGGAGTGTTGGAGTCATCTGCTACCTTCTGTAAGCACAGTGCCCTTGGTGCTGATCAAAGTTAAGACCTTGGTGTATCTGTGTATCATTATGTGCCATCAGTTTGCAGGATGAAAAAGGTGTTTACTGTGAGTAGCTGGCTGAGTTGCCAAGAGGAGCCCTGCTGTTAAGCAAGGCACTTTGGCTGAATTACTTCAGTGAAATATCCAGCTGTCTGTTGTTTTCGATAAATGTTCTGTCAACGTGGCTTGACTAAGGTGTTTTCCACTTATGCTTTGCAAGTTCAAATCCAGCCTCAGCTCTTTGTAGGCAGGTATATTGCCGATCAATATGATAGACTAATATTCCGGCCAGGATGCCCCCAACCCTGTTTACAGTCTTGAAATGCTACATGTCACCGATCGTTAATTAGAAAACCACTGCTGACGACAGATGATCGATGTCAGTATTTCTTAACCCGGTCCTCGGGGACCCCCAGACAGATCACATTTTTGCTCCTTCCCAGCTCCCAGTGTGCACGTGCTAGCTATTCAGTGTTTCTGATTGGCCGGAAGTGGTCCCCAAGGACTGGGTTGAAACAGTGATCTATGTGATTCTGTTGCCACCTACTGGTAGTGTAATGTCACAGCACCTATGCCATTTTCCGAGACATATTTTAGTTTTGTTTTTTCTTCCTTGCATGATATGTTGGCCATATGAAGTCTCTAAGTTACTCAGGGCATACAGGTGATATCATATGGATCCTCTTCCCAGGTCCTTCCCAGTGTCCTTTTCTCAGTTTCCGTCTGTCCCTTGTTTATAACCAGGCTTAGCGGGGAGTCCCCGTTCCAGGGTGACAGCGACTCGGACACTCTGGCCAGGGTGACAGCAGCGCAGTTGATGTTTAACCCACAAAGCTTTGAGGAGATCTCTGACCAAGCCAAGGACTTCATCAAGGCCCTCATCAGGAAGGACGTTCGGTGGGATTAGGTTCCATCCTACGCATTGCGTTTCTTGAGGGACACTGTCTCCAGATCTGCTCTGACTGGGCCCCTTCTGCTCCATGCAGACGCCGGCTGTCCTGCAGCAAGGCCCTCACCCACCCCTGGATGGCCGCGTCCACATCGACGAACCCGCGCTTCACCAAAACCCTCTCCAAGGAGAATATGAAGAAATACTTGGCCAAGCAGAAGTGGAAGGTACTCTTTAAAAACGAAAGTAGCTGGGTGGTCGTGGGGGGTCACAACTGGGTCGTGGGGGGTCACAACTGGGTCGTGGGTCTGTTGTCATTGGGTCGCGGAGTGTATGGTTAAAAAAAAACTATTTAGAAAGTTTTTTCCAAATGTCGGACTTTCTGGTGATTTCTGTCAGACTTTTTTGTTATTTAACAGTGCATGAACACACTGTGCTACTGTCACTATACAAATTGTTTTGAATAAATTTGGTTCAGAATTGTTTAAGACCAAGGAAAAATGTGAATTCGTTAAGAAATATTACATTTAAAATTGGCTAGAGTGTAGGATGATGATACTCTGGATCTTTCACTCTCCAAGCACTAATCTAAGACTAGCTGATTAGCTCCCCAGCAGTTTCATAAAGAAGGATTTAAATCATTTCCCACAGAAAACAGGGAAGGCTGTGTTGGCAGTGAAGAGGCTAGCTGTGCTCTCCAGCAAGACAGACGGGCCGAGCTCCTTCCCCAACGCTGGGGACGGTAAGACCCCCGTCATCTTCTCTGGCCCCTTAGCCAACATGTTCAGGTCGTCGTCAGCTTACAACCTTTGCGACTGTTCGGAGACTGTAGATATCAAAAAACGGAAGTTAGTCTATCAAAAAACTGAAGTTTGGACGGAAGTTCATCTTTCAGCAGGACAGTGGCTGCAAGCAGAGAGTCGAAAGCAGCACTGGTTCAGAAACAAAAAGGTGACGTCCTGGATTGGACCAGGCGAAGTCCTGACCTCAACCCCATCGAGAACCTGTGGCATGCTTTGAAAATTGTAGTCCGAAAGGGGTGTCCAATAAACCTTCTGAGCTGAGGCTAATCTTTCGAGCTGAGATTCTAAATATCACTCCAGACTGCTCTGGATAGCTGGACATGAGCACACACGTGACTGGTGCTCTTCTTTGTTAGCAGCGCTAAGGTCTGTCTCTGATTATGCACATGTATGGCAACGTTAACTGTTCCTGGGAGACGTTGCGTTATCGCTAAGATGCCCTTCAGTGTTAAGGCTGGGGATTTTCCAGCTGTAATGCGGAGAAGCCTGGGAGTGACCTCATGCACGTATCACACGTCTGCTGTCTAATCAAAGGAGCTAATTAGATTTTGAAGCTAAGATCGATTTCTATTTCCGAAATAGTAGACGCCACGTTTGAGTAGGCTCAAAGCTGCCGTTCTGGTAAAAGCTTACTCTACCAAACACTAATGTGTGAGGTCAGAATACTCATGCCTGCAGTATCTGGTATCTGCTAACAGGTAATTCTAGATTTAAACATTCTATTTGACTGTATTACATTGCAATAAAAGTAGTAACTAAACAAAAATGCGTCTATCATTTGTCAGTTTTTAGGCATATGCAGCTAGTCAGTCATTTTAATTGGACCCGTGGTCCACATGAATCCTTTAAAAGGCTTCCCCTTTGGTCTGCCGGCCTGCCCGTGTTTCCTTAGTAACAGTGTTTCCTGTCACATGACCTTTTGCCTGCTTTCCCCAGACCCCAGCCTGTACCCTGAGATGGAGCAGGTGCTGAAGTCCCTGGAGGAGCAGCTGCAGTCTAAGCCCTGGTTCTCCCAGGTGCTGACGGACCAGACCCAGCGCCGGGGGGCTACGGCTTGCCTCACCTGCTGCATCCAGGGTATGGTGTGTCATCACCCCTGATTGCTGATGTAAACAGAAAAAGCATGTAGATTACAACTGACATAATGGTTGTTTTCTACTACTAATGACACCATTCTGAGTAAAATGAGGGACTAAGCTTCTGTGCCTGTAATCAGAAGGTCACTGCCTCAAGCCCAGCCACAGCAGAATAGTCACACGTCTATGGGCCCCTGACTGCGGCCCCCAACCCTGTAGCCCCCTGAGGAGGCCCCCCCCCCCCCCAAGCTTGCCCTCACCTGTATGGAGAGTAAGATGTGGCAAAAGCAAAATTTCCACATGGGGGTTAATAAAGTATCTCTCTTCTATTCTCAATACCTATTATTACTTTTCCTAGAGTAATATTTAGAGGTAACGTGTGGCAGACTTTTATCCGGAAGCTGGGCGGGCTTGGAAGCCAGTAACAGATACAGGCCTGTTTTGCGGTGCCTGTAGGTGTAGCATTGCCTAGTTTGTAGGTGACGCTGCCCCTCACTGCCCACATGCTTGTCCACACAGGGTACCCCGACCCGGTGGTGATGTGGCTGCAGGACGAGGAGCCGCTAGAGGAATCTGCTCGAACCCTGATCGAATATGAAGAGGACGGCCGCTGCACCCTGGTCCTGACCCAGCTTGGGCCAGCGGACGCAGGACTCTATACCTGCAAAGCCACCAATAGCCAGGGGGAGGCACTGTGCTCAGCCAGACTCCGGTTGGAGAGTTAGGCTGTCTGTCCCAGCCAAGCATTTCTCTGGCCTCTAACTGTCTTGTATCTTTGTCCGGCTTGGGAAATGTGCACATTCGGCTTGGGAAATGTGCACATTCGGCTTGGGAAATGTGCACATTCGGCTTGGCAAATGTGCACATTGATTTGTAAATTAGGCTCCATAGCAGCACAGGAATACAAAGGTTTTACAAGCTCTGCCTGTTTTTTTTTTCTTTCCCCAACTTCATTAAAAAGTCCACCAAGCAACATGTGCTTTGTTTCTCTCATAGGATAAGGAAGAAGGAATCTACATTTGGGATTAAATGCCTTATATATTTTATGTACAAGTTACTGGAACAGATGCGGCTGTGGGCAGTGGAATATTCACTTTCGTCGGTATGTGCCTTATTGTGTTTTATCCGATATTTAATTTAACAGCATTTTCCCTACAAAAACTGCTTCTGGCAAGTTCTGTTAACCACAAAGTGGTGCATTTTTATATATATTTGAAAACAGACTTTGAAATTATACTGAGTGCATTTAGTTCTTATAGTACAGAAGTCTGCGAGCTAGTTAATAAACTATATTTGTAATATGAAGAGAAAAACAAATGGTGTCTGGGTTTTGACTCTCTTTCTCTGTTAGATATTATCTATTTACCCTTTTTTATATAAACATACTGGGCAATTGCTCTGGTTCCCCCCCCCCAGCTTAAAATGGGTTCAGATAAATGTCTAATGTGCATATTATGGTTTAAAACAGCAAATGAGGTTCAATCAGGCAAACTCATTGAGGAACTTTTGCACAGAGTATTAAAGGTCGTTTTATCTTAATGATTAAACACCACAGTCTACATAACACGATAGCCACAGGTTGAACGATTTTAAGGTATTAAATACGCTATTAATATTTTCTGATTTGAGGATGAACACCAATTGGAATAAGCTCATAATCTGCAGTTAAACCATGTGCAGAGTTGGTTGAAAATGAACCGCAGAAACAGTGACATCTAGTGGCGGTTAGGCCGCTTCGAAAGGGACACCACAACTAAAGCGAGCGCAATCAAAGGAATGATGATAACCAAGTTAAAAATATCACCTTTAATTTTAGTGACTTCTAATACCTGATGTATTCCATTCTCTCTCTCCCCATACATACACATATACACACAAAACTAGAAAGGCTACGTAGTTTGTTCGAATAATCATATAAAACTTTAAACATTTTTTAAAATCTCTTAAAATAAATAAAACATTAAATTCTCGCACTCAGGGTCCAACCGAGAATGTGGACGAATTAAAAACCGAAGAAGCTTCTTCTTTGCAGGGGCACCACAGGTGGACACAAAAGTGTGGGGGGGGGTGGGTGCAGTCTATCCACTTAGGAGGACGGAGACGTTTCGGGGACGGCAGAGTGCTCACAGCGTCTGCTTCTTACTGGCCCTTCCTGGATTGGGCCGCGGTGCCCGTATAACTCCAGAGCCCGGCTCTCGAAAGCGCAGATCATCTGCTTCACCACCTCGTTGAAGAACAACGTCGACAGCTGACAGTGCAGCAGGGATTTGAACTCAAAAGACACCTGGGGGGAGAGGGTGGGGAGAACAGCGCTGTGGTTCCATGATCTTTCCAACCCACCAAGACTCCTGTATTGTAGAAATCCCCCCCCCCCAAAAAAAAAAACCTCCTGTAGCTTCAAAACCATCGTTTTCGGAGAACATTTTAAAACAAATTTGAGGAAGCACTTCTTTACACAGCGTGTAGTTAGAGTTTGGAATAGTCTTCCTGC
>JAODLC010000049.1:13859273-13877756 GCA_026781145.1 Hippopotamyrus pictus
GGGTTTGGGGTATGGGGGTGGGGGGGGGGGGGCACGTGAGGCCTTTCAATGGAAAATTTAACGGGGCCTTAAAATGGGGGAAAACTGCACCTTTGGGAGAAAAAACAAAACATCAGTCAAGGCAGAAACACAAGACACGGTCCTTGTGCTTGAAAACGTGTGCTTCTGCCCCCCGAATGCGCCTTCAAAGCGAAGGCATGAATCGGGCCTACTGTGGAAACGCGGGCAAAATTTATTGGCTTGTCAAGTGATGTCTGCACACGCTGAAAGGCCTCCACGATAATCCCAGGAACGACTGTGCAATTTAAGATTAAATACTATGTTTTCTCAAAGTATGGAAGTGACAATATATCATTTTATATCAGTGTCACTAGACTATGCATGATGATAAATAACCCAACTTCATTCTTTGGGTAAAAACAGAAGGTTAAACTGATGAAAAACTTACGATCACTGTCTAGGCCAAAGAGAATGTTTTCTTTTGGGCAAGGGGGCGGTAGGGTCTACACAGAGAAACAATTCTTTTTTTGACACTGCTGGGAGTGCTGTTCAATAAAGGCCTGTAACGTCCAGCCCAGAACATTATCCCCTTTTTTACAAATTATCCTCAAGTACCCTTCAACCAAAACCATACCAGTTTTTACTGCTTTGAGCTTCAACTCTCCCTTAAGAACACGAACGTCCAGGCAGACATGTTCCAAACATTTTCACACCAAAATATAAGCACATTCTTCTGATTTTATCTCCTGATGCTGCTCTTTTCTCCAGCTAGCCAAGCGTGCAAGCCTTTCATCCAGGTAAGCGCATTGCTCAACTTTTTGTTGCTTTGGTGCCTGGTTGAAGAGAACCAATCAGAATTTGGCATATAAAGGGAAAAACCGATTCGCACGGTATGAATTTTTCATGCTCTGCGGTATGACGTCAGCATGGGATGCCTCTGAAGATACTTGTCATGGTACGTTGGCCCCAAGCATGACGCCTGACCCATTGTGAGCCTGGGAAATGATGGACATGCCATGGTAATTTATTACCTCTTTGAGTTCAGGTTATTTGTCCTGTTTTTGAAGCACAACGGGCACCTGGCGAGGATGGGCTGGGAGGTGGGGACAGTCTGCCCGCTCGTCCTAGTTTCCCATTAGCTCATCCGTCGCCGCGGTGACCTTGTTCATCTACGCGATGCGACGGGAGTGTCAGGGACGCGCAGAACGAGTCGGCCTTAGCCACCTACAAAGTTTCCCATGAGTCAACATCTGAAACGGGAGAGTGTGAGGACAGCATTCCATCTGATGACATGAAATTGATATATATCCCATGATGCACCACCCACATGTATAAGCTTCATTAACTGGTTGCACGGACACAAGAAGGTATATGAAAGAGGTTTAGCAATGATGGATTACTTTACAGTATAGAGGCCAAACTCCTAACCGGAGCAGCAGATTGTAACTAGTACTAGTGGTATGTTATAACAGCACTCATAGTAACCGTAACCAGTGTTGGGGAAGTTATAAAAGTAATCCATTACAGACAGACATCCAGAAGGTACAAATCCAGACCAAGGTTTTGTTTCAACCAACCAGTTGAGTATAAAGCATCACAGTCACAGAGTACTCAACTGTTTGGTTGAAACAAAACCTTGGTCTGGATTTGTAATTTCTGGACCTGAACTTTCCCCCTCTGTCTTTAATGGGTCCCTTTTGTGAGTAACTGGAGGAAGTCAAGTGCCAAATTACTACTGAAATTGATAATTAGTATGTCAGTGAAAGAAAAGACGTAGGGCTCAAAATATAATTCTTCTGAACAAAGATATTACAGCTGAATTAATTTCTGGGCAATGCTGTTGACCAGCACATGGGAGATCAGGATTTTGCGACTGTCTAACTGGTCACTGTCTAACTGGACACTGTCTAACTGGACACTTGCCCCAGGCGCAGAATCTCGATAGAAAAACGGAAACCTGCAAAAATAACCATTTCTTCCTGAGCTATATACGAACTATAAACACTGTACACAGACGTCCACTGATAATTTCATCCACACACACGTTCGCGACTGCTGTTGTGAGCAGCTGTTCTGCAAAAAAAGGACAAGAAGGAGTCGGTCTGCTCTTGGACGCAGTGCCTCCTGAGGGCTGGTGTTTCTTCCAGGTTACTGGATGTGGGGAAGAAATAAAGGAGAAACCAAATTACACCAATCATGGAAAATGAGGGACAGGTGGAATTAATCAACCCGTTAAACCTAACTACCTGATTTTCAGTAGTATGTTCCCCACCACGCCACAGTGAAGAACCCCGAATATGGAGGCAGTGCTGCAAAGCCCAAAGACATGTGTCTATTTCCTTACAAGGGGATGAAGCAGTGGATCACACTTAGGCTTATGTTTGCTTGTATAGTGAATAAAATACATCAGCTGTTTTGGATAAAACTGTCCGCAAAGAAAATCAAGAACGCGCTATAAAAAGCACCCCTGTGCCAACACTGCATAAAATACTGCATCCTGCAGTGAAGGTGGGGACAAAGGTTGTATGCCAGTGTCCATTTCAACTGCATCTCGTTACACTGCTGCAAGTCACAAGGTTTGGAGAAGAAACACTTAAGGGCTTCATAACAAAAACAAAAGATGCCCAGATCGTGGGGAGAAAGGCATACAGTATCTGTTCTGCGGAACCCCATTTATGTGTAAGAAGTTATTGAAGGACACGCGCGAGCCTCTGTAGGTAGGAACAGCATGTCACATGTTGGTGGATCTGCTCTTTCCCTTACAGCTATAGTTGCTAGAGTAGGTCAGACCATTTCTGGCATAATTCAGAGAACGGTATTCAATGGCCTACTGTCAACAAGTCACCCGAATGGGCTGTTTTATGTCACCAAGCAAAAATCACATTAGCCGCAGGCTAAATTCTGTTCTGATATGTAGGCTTAATTGTTACCGTGGCCGAATTACGAATTAAATTTTATTTGTTGCTGATCAGTTACCTCACTCCCCTCCATCAGAGTCCTGCACGGGTTGGGGTACCTACTGGTACCCGACGGGTGACCCGCAAATTTTGATGTAACGGGTGAAGAATATCATACTATTTAGTTTGCAGGTACTGGTGCAGTTGGAAATCAGTAGGCCACAGGTGGACCGCGGGTCGATATGGCAATGCTTATTTTAAAAATGTAATTTTTGAAAATGTAAAAAAAAAAATTATTTACATAGGGGTAGGCCTGCACTTCAAATTCATAATAAACACTTTTTAAAAACATGTCTGCGATTCCCACAGATGTCTTCTTTGCTTGAAATCACATCAGGGGTTGCAATTCGTGTGTAGTTCGGATCTCGGAATCGGATGACAGGACGGACGCGGATCTAAGCATTGCGGGTGTGGGTGGGTGCGGATTTACAAAACCGGACCCTTGCTGGTCCATGGCCCAGTCCCAGATAAATGGCTAGAAGACGGTTGGATGGTTTTCGCTTGCCAAACAAGCAAGGACACACACTTAGGATGAAGGCACTAACTAGGGGAATTAATAATACACTTCATGGCACAAGAATTGGTCAGCAACTGTCATGTGTCAAGGCTGAAAACGAAGATGGCTGATTACCAGGCACGGGTCCCCGTTTTACCAGCTTGGAATGCACTCAGGGGTTACGGGCGAAGATCTTCTGTTTATGCAAGCTGAACTCTTAAAACTAAAACTTGCTGGTATGTGTGTGAAGCCCCTCAAGGGGCTACCCTGACCCCCTACTAATGTGACCTGTCTGAACCCTGATAGCGCTCCGATACACCAGCAGCGGTAGGGCCTCGATGTGGAACACTCTCAAGCTTAAGGTAACAATTTTATGATGCACAACAATGTTATGTAATTAGCTGCTTAGTAAAACAGTGATTTTAGGATGCCGGAATGTCTGTATTCAGTGTTTACAGCTGCAGGAATTAGCACTCAGGGGTATTTTTTAAACAATTCAGATGCAAATAATTAAAGTGAATTCTCTGGTGTGTATCTGAATCTACTCCAGTACCAATACACCAAATCAATATTTATTTTCACAAGCCCTCGAAATTAATTCAGATGAATGGCCATTATGTATTTTTTTTCTTGGGTTTCCAATGTAAATTTTATGCCTGGTTTTTTAAACCATGCGTTGGGTATTTTTAGTGGAGGAAATTTTGGCTAGGATGGGTGGAATGCAGTAAAAAGGGTGTTCATTTTAGATTAATTTCTCTAGTTCTCAGAATACCGGATAATTATCCGTCCTCGCCAGATTCCTTGCACATGGATGTTCCGTTGGAAGTTGGAATTCGTGTTAAGGAGACGCCTCAGTAGATGTTGAACTCCCAGGGTGCCTCTTGTAAATAGGGTCGTGACCCTTACCTTTTATTGCCATTAGCCTCTCATCTGAGTATGAAACATCTCGTTTGTTCGGGGTCATCCCCACTGGCGCAGAGGGACGAGTCCAGTATGTGGCACATACAGTACATAATGACCTCATCGGGGCCCAGTGCCTAGGTGACACGTTCCCCTGGAATTAGGTTTACAATCCCTTGTTTACTCACAGCAAACATCAAAATCTTAATGGCTGCTTGAATTTCTCAGAGGGCCTCCAGGTGTGTGCCCCCACAGAGATTAACTGATGCCTTTTCAGTTCGTTGCAATCTGCTTCTGGTAGATAACTGTTCAGTTTGATTTGAGCCTTGTAGATTAAATCTCAAGGTTCCCGGTGTCTTCGTCACCCCATCATTAACAATTAGGGCTCAACTGGGCAGGAAATTGGCATGTTTAATGTAACACATACCTGTGATAGGGTGAATGGGTGAATGGGTTACATTGTCATGTAATTGTTTAATGGCGCAACAATGTCATTGTTGGAATGGGATTTATGTACAATAAAAAAATTTGACTATAATTGACGATAATTAAAAAGATAAAGCATCCTTAATACCTACAATTCACAGATCTAGATCACAGAACAATTTAATGCTGAGGAAAAGACTGCGAATTTAGTAAAAACTAATGTAACACCAGTACTGAACCCAAAAACCGGATTAACAGATTTACAGGATATCATTCTCAGATCTGAGCTGGGACGTGTCTATTAATCTGGCTCTGGTTTTGTAACCGCCTGGGGTGGCCTGGTGTCCCATCTAGGACATAACCTCATATTTTTAGCAGGCTAGGCTCAAGGTCACTCTGATTATTCCCGGCGTAGTTATTAAAAATGAACAAAACCTCCCGAACACACCTGGATATCCCAGAAAGGAAGGAGAGCCAGTTGAATGTAACCTTCATCTGCAACGCAGAGAAAACCTCGTTTCGTTCACGGACGGATCAACAATGCAAAACCCTAACTCCAATGATGTACCTGCTCTGTGGAATTATAATGTCTTATAGCAACTGATGCCATTTTGTCACCCATAAAGACCGAAAACGGAATGTTTACATCCATGTGATATATGGAAATGGGAGACATTGTTATCGTTCGTTTGACAGAAAAACGAGCCACGATCGCGTTTTTGTCGGAAATGATGATCGTGCCGTTCTAACACCTTGCCCTGTTTGCAGTCTCTGCATATGGAGTAATTATAGTGAATTAGCGTAACTCCTCCCCCCAGCGTGTCATCTAGTCTCTTACTCGTGGCGTCATTAAAAAGGACTGGTTCGGCCAAGTGGCTTTTGTTTTTGCAAAGTGCGCTTCTCTCAAACCGACTTTTGCCACTTCAAACAGGAGCATTTCTTTTCCAGATCGCAGTTCTGCTGCAGAGTTTTAATAGTAACTTTTGTTTCGTTTTAAGTATTTTTGCTTATCTGACCTTCTCCGAAGTTCGGTTCGTAATAATACTTTGCGAGTTAACCTCGATCATTTATAAACACAGCTGCTTAACGGTTATAGTTACGTTTTTTCACTGTTGACTATAGTATATATTACTTGTTTCTTTTTTTTTTTGGTGTTGATCTGGATTTATTTTAGATCTTCTGTTTTCTTGCACATTCATTGTCTGGTTATGAACAAGACTTGAATGGTTTGACAGCGAAAGCCTCTCATATAGGGAAAGATCCTGCTTGTTTTCCCTGTTGACGGACTGAAATCCAACTTCAATGATGATGAACAAGAGTGGAATGGTGTCTAAAATCCAGACACGAATAAGGACTGAGCCTTTCAAAAACTATTATGATCTGGTCGGAAGAGAACTGGGCAGGTAAGTTCCGTGTCGATTTAAATTCTTTGCTATGGATTTTAAAACGTTTTAGTTCATACTACAGATGCACGCAATATCAACGCCGGTACAAACCCCAAAATGAAGCTCAGCTGAGAAAGGGGATTGCAGTATAGATGTGCTCGGCTGTACTCAAGTACTCTAAATGTGAGAAACCCCGATCTTTCAAATAACTACTTTTGCGATACTTGTCGTGGATGAATATCGTGCTTGACTGCATCTGTAACACGCATGACCGCATCTCCATGGTCTATTCGAACTATTTCCGAAGGTGTGTTTGCAGGCGCTTGCGGTGAATTTGTTCATGTGTTAGTTATTTAAAAAATTGTGATTTGAATATGCAAGAGTGCATGACTTATGCGAGCAAATACTTCCATCCAGCGTCCTAATTAGTTCATGTGATGTTACTAACTAGCGGTACAGACTTACGTTCACCTGTTGCTGTTGTCTTGTGTTTTGAACTTTTTTTTTTTCTACTATTGTTTTAAGTTGTATTTGTCACCAACAAACACTGTACATGTGTGTCGTGATGTGCTTTTTTCCGCCTGCTCTCTGCATGGATCCTGCTCACAAAGGAAAGACTAATACCGAGAAAGATAATGTAATAAATAAATAAGTTAAAAGAACAGTAAGGAACAGTACGTAAGACAGTAAAATATAAAAGCTGTAATATAAATTGCCATTCACATAAGGCAGTGTATGTCGAAAGCCGAGAAAGGAAGAATGTTTAAAATAGCCTTCGCGTTTAAGTCTGTAGATTGATATCTGAGCGAAATAACTTATGTAATCCCAGAATCTGAATGAAAGATCAAGAGAATTTCTCTAATGGAATGACTTGTTTTGAGTTTAGATATGCAATCTTTGAACACCAGTTTTGCACGCAAATAACCCAGATGAAAGTAGTGGGTATTCGTAGCACAGCCTATGGTGTTAAAACTATTTCCAGAAGCACAGATTAACATCTGGGCAAAAAAAATGTACTTTTGCACAAAACAACAAAGTATATCCAATAACGACAACTAGTCAGTGAGCCGGTATAACTTTTCTTTAATCGGTCGGGTTTTCATTCCTATAAGGAGAACAAACGTGAGCTGTGATTAAAATGGTTACTAAAATTCACATGGTGCTTCGAGCAGGTTATGCGAGTCATCTGTGAGGTAAAATGGTTATGGCGTGTCTTTGGACTGTGTGGACTGAGGTCGCGTGCATTTTTAGCACGGGGTCAGTTTTTATCGCGCTTTTCACTCTCATCATAAAGTCCAGATTTTTTTTTTCTTCTCCTGCCTGCCACTTTAATCTTAGTTGGTACACCCCCCTCCCCCCATACACCGAAAAGCAAAGTGTCCAGTGCACAGGTGGCAAGCCTAATTAAGCTCACCCTTTCTCTCCAGCCCACAGTACAAACTTTTGAGGTTGGCAGACCCCATATACAGGAAGGTCTGTTTATTTTCTGGGATACTGTGGCTTGTAGTATTGCTATAGCCCCTCTGCCAAGTTTGAGTTGTTTTTTTTTTTTATCGTTGTTTAATGTGCTGATTTACTTGTTAGCCAAGGGCGGTCTCTTTACTGCCTTTATTAACAACTTGCATGCTCACAAATATCCTTAGTGCTGTTTGCATGTTTCCTTCTGCCAGCCTTTGGGGTTTAAGAGGAGGAAGTGACGCTCCTTGGTGGCAGCAGAGATCTCCTTAAACACCACGGGATGTCACAGGCGTCAAACCAAAAGCTCGTAGCTGAGCGAGGTCGGCGTGTCTCCCCATTCCCCACCCAGGGCCCTGCAACCTACTCCATCCTTAGAATCATTAATCTCCATAATCGGAGGAAAGTTAGCAGTGCAGAACACGTGATGCATGTCAGCTACAGAGTTGACGGCCACAAGGATACCCCAAGTCTAGATTTCTGGTTGTTTTCTCATCCTTTTTCTGTTGTATATCGCCTTTTTCCTTAATTTTTGAGGTTTGTTACTCCAGCTTCAGCTCACAAGGCATTTATTTTGTCTGGAGGGCTGTGCCAAATGTTCCAAGACTGAATTCAGCATCCGTCTTGTCATCCATCTTAATAGTTAGAACTGTGGCACTTGAAGCTTTGGGTAGGTGAGAAATTGCCCCTTTGGTTGAGTTTTTGAGACTCTCTAGGAACTTGTATAGAACCAGTTCTTCTTCCACTGAGAAACAAGAAACTTAATTTGGGCATATTGGGTCATATGTTTTCTAATAGGGTTATTATAAATGAGACTGGCGTCAATATAAAATTTATCGCCTACACATTCTGGGTAATTCCTTGTAAACTGAGATATGCGTGTGTGTGCTTCTTTTTTAACTGGGTATCTGTAACTTTAACCATTAGCAATAAGCAGGGCAGGAAATGTTGGTTAACGTGAAATAGGATGCCGGTGGCTGTCTTTGCGTCAGAGATGAGTCAGCCGTAATGAGAAAAGGCTGAGAGCGCAGAAGCCACAGGAAGACCAAGCTGTTACATTATCAAGGCCTCATCCTCTGTCAGCTCTCACTCATCCGCGTTTCAGTCACGGCGAAATGACTAGAAACGCTTGTTCCTTCCTGAACGCAAACTTCCCTTTATGGCTATATGTTGAAAGCGCAGAATTATGACACCAGCGATGAGACAAACCGAAATGCAACATTTGCAAGAGTCGGCTGTGGAGGTACTTTGCAAAAAGGTGTTTCTTTTTCTTTTTTAACGTGTAAGTTGGAGCCGGTGTAGAGATCGTGCTTGCACCTCTGTGTTGGATCAATTCTCTTTGGAATGGGCTTCTGGCTAAGCAAGCGTGGCTGCAGTTATCAACATCAGCTCTTTCTCAGCCACTATTAGTGTTTTGAGAAGAGGGGAAAAAAAATGATTTCAAAATGAATGACTAATGAGTAGAGAATTTGTATGTCACTTCAGGAGGCCTTCCAGTTTTACTTCTGTCATCACCTCTGAACTGCTCCCATCTGTCATTATAGTCGCTGTTTTATTGGTTCCTAGCTATGTTCTTCCACTGAACTTGAAACGGCGTAATTAACTGGCAAGACTTTAATCATTTATGCCTTGTCTTTAACAGGGTGTCACTGCGTTCTGACAAAGCCCTTCCTTTATCACCGCGGCTCAGTCACTGTGTGTACGGAATGTGTATTTTATGAGTAAAGCACACTGGAGCTCCCTCAGATTTGCAGATCTTGCATATTTTAGGCTGTAGCAGAACCCGAAAAAACCCACGCTGTTTGAAGTACAGCCAGAGCGATGGGATTCACTCCATTTTTTAATTTTTTTTTTTTTTTTTTTCCCCCCTCTTAGGGACGTCATAAAAATGCTGTAATTTTGATTAAAAGTCTACATTTAATTCTTGTGACAGCGGTTTGCTTTTGATGGAAAGCTTTTGATAAATTTGTGCAGGGAGAGCAGAAGAACTGAGATTGTGTAGGTTAGGTGGTGATCTTGAGAAGCAGTTGGGTCTCCTACCAAAACACCCAGAGATTTATTTATTTATTTATTTATAACACATCACTTCCAGATTTTTCTATGCAAGGTTTTCTTGGGAAAATAGTCCTCTCCCCTCCGGCCACATGTCTTAATAGGATTGGGCCATGTCCATATTAGTGGAAAAACTAAGGTGAATGGAATGAAGATGTAAGCCCTTGGTCGTTCGAGGTGGGTTGGGTTGGAGGATGTCCATGTAGAGGAACTTGTCCAGTCCTGACTGTGCTGGGCTGGGTGGTCTGGGGGCAGGGGCAGCCTAGTCTCCCATCGAGCCTGCGTATGTGAGCGAGCTTTTGTATGGATGAATGGGGGGGGCACGGTCCGGACAAAGGCCTGGGAAGAGGCGTTAGGAATTCCGTTTGTCCCGTTTCTGCAGCTGCAAGAAGGGGAAGTGGACAAGTGGCCTTTATCACCCAGAGCTGGTGCCAGACGGCTCTCCTACAGCGGCCACATTCTGAATGTCTGATTCCCCTCCCACTTTCTCGTCTGGGCTGACAATGGCGACAGATTAGTCTTCAAAACGGGACAATTTAATGGTTTTAACGCGTCGCTTTTGTGAGGGAGTCTACGGGAAGCGCAACTTGCTAAACCTGCTGGAGTGAAACGGTTACGGATCCGAAATATGTATTCACGTTTCTCCCGAGGCCATCGCGTCAGACTCGGCCCTGTGTGAAATGTTGCGGCCGTCTGTCAAGGAGGAGTATCGCTCCCGATCGGCTCTTCAGGTTCTGCTCTCGCTGACAGCTCCCCGAGCCACATCCTAAATGACTCCGCGTTTCGCCTGGTTGAAACGTCGGCCCCCGGAATATCATCCGCAGCATAGTTTGGCTAACCTGCATGTGACCTCATCTATACCCCCTCACTCAGTCACGTAGTGATTTGATTTCCCTCATTGGGTTCACTTGCGCTGTAGTCTTTCCAGAGGTGCAACCACAGTGCTGGTTATAAGTATTCTTGCTTCATTTTAAAGATTAAAAAAAACAAACTGTGCATCTACTCTAAGACTCTTATCAGTTGCATTAGGTGTGTACGAACAGCCTGCATTGAAAACATTACAATAATGAATTTTAAGGATCTGAAAATAGGTTTTTATGGCTGACAAATAGATGCGTGTGTAAACTGTGGCTTGACTTCATCTCTCCACTCCAGGGGCAAGTTTGCAGTGGTGAAGAAGTGTGTGGAGAAGTCGACGGGGAAAGAACATGCGGCGAAGTTCCTGCGGAAGAGACGGAAGGGGCAGGACTGTCGCATGGACATCATCAACGAGATCGCCGTACTGGAGTCAGCCGCGGCGAACCCATTCGTAGTGTCCCTGCATGAGGTGTATGAGACCA
Source organism: Hippopotamyrus pictus (assembly GCA_026781145.1). Taxonomy (NCBI): domain Eukaryota; kingdom Metazoa; phylum Chordata; class Actinopteri; order Osteoglossiformes; family Mormyridae; genus Hippopotamyrus; species Hippopotamyrus pictus. Next base: position 13,870,285 of record JAODLC010000049.1, read on the forward strand.
CGTCGGAGATTGTCCTGGTGCTGGAATGGTAAGGGTCGCTCAGCTGACTCTCACTCTAACTTCACTGAAGTCACATGATCACAACAATGAGTATAATTTCCAGGAAAATGGATCAGATAGTATTTTATTCTGCTGTATTCACTTGTTTTTTTTCTGCTCCATGTTATCTTATCTACATAGCATGAAGGTATTGATTAATCTCGTAATCTAAACCTTCCTGAAACAGTGGCCTGCTAGACTTCTGAAAAGCTGGGGGCCTTTTTCTTTTTCTGCTGGCATGACGAGGGCTGATAAGTTTTGCGTGCGACCTGTCGACCAGCAAAAGGTCACCGATTTTGAGAATCTGTCACTTGCTGACTGTGGTGTCCGAGGTTGCGACCCACCTGTCACTCATTATTGCCACTAAGACATCTGCTGGTGGCTTTAAGGAGTTTAATCTCTACCTTGGCTGTAGGGTCCGGGGAGCAAAGCCATCTTCTGTAGCGTTTGGTTGCTCTGTGCTAAGGCTGCTAAGCGTCTAATTCTACTGATTAGAGGCTATGGACGTTCATCTGGAGAGACGTAGATGGTAATTCAGCTCTAAAGAGACTTGTCATTGTCCTGGCAGAGGTGATCTTCTGGAGCAATGCCTTCAGCAACAGAGGGATTGGTCAAAACCTGGCTGGCGTGAATTACAGATGCTGTCATCTGTTCTCATGAGAATAGTGTCTTTGATCCAGAATATGTGCGTTTGTGCTGGTGGGGGCCAGCCGCTGTGGGACAGTGACAGATGTTGCCATACTACCTATCTGAGGCCATGCACTTGGTTATAGAGGGAAAGTTCTGTACTTTCAGTGCAAAAAGCCACGTTGCATTTTCTAAAATCAGTGTTTACTGACCTCACTGCAGGCTTTTGGTAGAAATTGGGAGCGTGTGCAGTTTACTTTGGTTTCACTTGCAAGCTTTGATGTCGAGAGCATTCAGAAGTAGGACAAGGAGACGCACACACAGGTTTTTAATTATATCTTTGTGGGGACCGTCCATTCCTTTCTATAAGAGAAACCCCAATTCCAACAATAGCAACCTTAACCCCTACCCAGCCCTAACCTTAACCATAAGTAGCCAAAGAAAATAAGAGACTTTTGGCATTTTTAGTTTTATAAAATCGAGGTTATGCTTGTTGGGACTGAAAAAAATGTCCTCACGTAGTAAAATGTTGCAGGCTTTTATCATATTGTGGGGACCAGATTTCCTCACAATGTAATAATTATATACACACACACACAGGCACATTTCTGTTAATCTGTAAGGCACAAGAACACAAAAACTAAAAGGATGAGGGCTTTAAACCCATGGAGTTTCTATCATACGGTTACACTGGTTGAACCTGAACCCTGTGTAATTGGCTGAAAGGGTGGAGGCAGATCGATACCAAGTCCTACATGTAGGGCAGGAGGTGTGGATGCAATCTGTGCTGGTGCTTATGTATATTTCTGTTTGTTTTTTTTGTGCTTCTCTTGTCTCATGGTGAAACTGGTAGGCAGACAGAGATGGGGGACTAAGAACTTGGGGCGTCTCCCAGGAATCTGAGTGTACATGTCGCCCACACTTACCTCAACATCTGATGTCCAGAAGTAGAACCCATGTTCATCTTTCTCATAGTCGTATACAACATCCTGGAGACTCCATACATCTATTTACCTCTATCGGCACTTAAGTCCAGCCTGGCTATCTTTACTGCTGCATGCCGGTATAGCGTAGTTGTGCAGTCTCTGTCTTGCAGTGGTTTGTAGATGAAATCACATTGTTATTCCTATTAAATACTAAATGGTCCTACAGGAAGTCTTTCCTTTCAGCGTTTCAATGTGAAATAACAGTAAAATTGGATTGAAATGAAGTGTGTAGTTGTAAAGCGTGAGCGCCGCGCATGTTTGCCCATCCGTTGGGTCATGTAATGAATTTCTTGGTTGAGAGAAGCAACCCCCCCCCCCCCCCCGCCAAACTCCTGCTTTCAATAACGGCTCCTTTTGTCAAAACGTGCGTCGAGACCGCGCCAAGGTTTATTTCTACCTTCCCTTCCGCCCGTGCCAGCCAGGGCGCCAAACGGCGTCTGGCACCGCGGCCCGCAGGGAGACCTGACGCGTGTCGCCGGGAAAGTGATCTGCAGGAATTCGAAAACACCGGGATCCGGAGTCGACGCGCTCGATCGGTTCTGCCTGTGCAGCTTCTGGCATGGCTTCCAAGAATGTGACACGACCTCGCCCCGGCTTCCTTCGTCGGTCGTGTTGTTGACCAGGAGGCCCGCGGCACCTTGGGTAGGTTGCTGGCGTAACGTTTTCATAGCTAGGCCCCAACTTTTCCGCTTTGGCAGACTTGCGCGGCAAGCGAAAGGCCGAGTATACCCACAAAATACCCGGGGCGAGCGAACTTCGGAGCTTGTCGGGGTTTGGCAGACGCGGGCCTAGAGAGGTCGCTCAGTTTGCCGCAGGCCACGGAATGCCGAGTGAGGTCTTTTCGCCGAAGATGCGAATCGAACCGCAATGCGCCGACCCGCTCTTCAACCCGCTGAGGCGCCTAGATTGGGGATTGCGGGGTGAGACGCATGAAATGAGGTCCCACCCTGAGCCAGGCTCCCCCTTCACTCCTGTTAAATACAAGTTTTGCAACCAGACGAGCCTTTCAGCCGTTTTATGAAAATTCATCTCATGAAACCTGAGAAGACTGCTTGATCTTCCAGGACTGACAGAAGCATTCCTGGGGTTTTACTCTATTTTAGTGGCACTGATCTGTTTCACAGTCTTCCTTCTAATTGCAATAAGGAGCAACGGCTACTTTCTGTACCCTCCGCTATTCCTAAATCCCCTTTCATCTTGGCTAGCGTAGTATTATCTGATCTTTTATCTAGGGATTTCGAGTCCTCTTATGTAACCTGGAAAATCTTCATCCATCACTTTCCCATCTCTCCGCTCCTCCGTCTAGGCCATCCCACGTGTGCTAGACTTCTATAACCCTCAGATAAATCCGGATGTAACAGGCTGTGGGGCTGGAGGTCTCCGCTATGAAGGCAGTTGGGTCTGGCATGCCTGGTGCTTTAAAATAGATACTGTTTAGACTTGGGCTGTTTGCCGTAGCCAGTGCCTCATTTTCATTTGTTTTGGTATGAAACAGATGGTCGTTTTGAGGGACTCGCATACTTTTAGTGTAATCTTGGTGGTATTAGTTGTTCTTACCGTGTTAGCAGAACTATTGTTTGGCCCAACTGCTGCTGACAGAACCATGGAAAAGTCCGTTATGTCCTTTCAGATTTTCACAGGAAAAACAATGAGTTATTTGGTGGTTTTTCTCTGGAGTATATCTATGTACCGCTAAAGCTTTTTAATGTCTTCCCTTTAGCGAGTTTTCTATGACGTCTGGAAACCCTCTGCAAGTTTATTTGCAAGAGGAATCACCTTACAGTGCATACAACCACATCCTAAGGTGGGAGGCAGAAGGCATTCTACCAATGTTCTGCAGATGTTTGCCGTGTGTTCTGTGCCCTTGTCATCCTCAACATTGGGGAGGAGGTGTTATCCAGACACCCTAGGTAGCATCGTTCCGGCATGGTGAACTTGCGGCTTGTCTTGTCTTTGATGCCAAAGACTTTCTGGGTTCAGCCTCTTTTCTGGATCGAAGAAGTTGAGGTCGCTAGTTTAGTGAAGATACTGATAACTTCCAGGCTACCTGGCCTACACCAAAGACTGAGCTCTTCTGACTTAGGGGCTGTTCTTGGAGCTCCTAATCTTAACACAAACCAGGATGATGGACAAAACCAGACAGTTACGATGGTGGCTGGCTCCCTAACCGTCTCCTCTCTTCTCTATAAAGCACATTGAAGTGAACCAAATCCTCTTTCCCAATAATCATTAATTGTCTTGTGAATGAATGATAATCATGCTTTTGTGAGTTTGTCTGCGACACCCGTTTCCGTTTGGTTTTGAGAACATATATTTAATTCTGGCACCCCACCGTTGACATAAATGATGGCGATTCGACATTAGAAAGGAGATGAAATAAACACCAAATGCACTTTGAAAATAGATTTTTTTTTTCCCCTAAATCAGTCCATAAGTGCTATAACTCTTTCTTTATTTACTTCCTACAGGGTGAATCAGTTTTCATTTTCTTAGCATTTACTACATGATGGAAACATTTTGCCAGCCAATGTTTTCCAAATGAAATGAAGTGCAAATAAAAAAAAAAAAAAGAAAATGGGAGAGCTGTTATCGGACATGTGCCGGATCCTTAGCTTCAAGCTCTGAAGTGGATAACGTGGTTTACATTAAAATGAACAGACACTTCAAGGTCTCAGATCTGTTTCAATAAAAAGCCATTTCATTTATAGTACACTAGTGATGAGGCGTTAAGAAGCATTGGTGGGCTGTTTGTCAAAGACCACCATCGCTGTCTACATCTGACACACACACACGGCCTGACAAACTGAAATTTAAAATTGAGAAGTTCTATTATGTCTGGAAATTGTCCCTATGTGAACAGAGAAGTTGTAAGTCGTGTGTCACTATGCGGACACAACGTGGCATCTTTGGTATTGATGATCTTGGATGTTCATAGTGTGAAGAGCTCCATTTGAAGAACATATATCTGTCCTTCTATTCACCTTCCAGTTGACTATCTTGCTCTGGATCACAGGTATTTAAAGTCAAGATCTTTTTCGTTTAATTCAACGTGATGAGCTATCGATACCATAAATCCATTAACTGGATGATGGTATGCTACATATCTTTGAAGATGTGTTGTCTGTCCTGCAAATTATTTCCAGATGTGGTGATTTTCCTGAGCAGACCTTAATCCCTTATTAATGGATCAGTGCAGTTACACCCTGTGTGTGTGTGTGTGTGTGTGTGTGTGTGTGTGTGTGTGTGTGTGTGTGTGTGTGTGTGTGTGTGTGTGTGTGTGTTGTATGCCCCTATCAGCCCACACTGGGAAGATTCCTCTGACTCCATTTGAGATGCCAAGATAAGGAAGCTGTATTTCAGAAGGCTGAGGGACAGGCTAGACTGAAATAGCGTGACTGATACCCGTGGCGGCCCACAGATCACCTGGCACATGCAGTTTTACGTTTGGGGGAATGTGGCTGCGGGGCTTTTGGATTGATGCATATCTGAGATGTGTGTTTGTCGTGAAGCGACGGGGAAGAGCGCTTGCAGTACCTTGGCCACACACTCGATGCCTGCTGAGGAGATTCATGGTGAAAATGTTCATAACCTGAGAAACGTCTCTAGACATTCAAATAATGTCGATGTCCTTTCAGTGAATCTGTGTAATAATCTTACTTATTTTTGATCAAGTTAAATTTTAAGTAGTTTGAGCAAGGAGAAATTCCGGGGTGAGTACTTGAGATGGGTTTTGATCCCATCTCCTGCCGAAACAGAGCATGGGAAGGAGCCTTCCTGTGTGGAATGTCCACTTAGGTTCTTTTGATCTTTGATTTAAGGTCATCTGTAGGGTGAGCCTCCCCCCTGCACTCTTAAAGCACAATGACTATTAGGTTGCTGTTAACTTTAGAGTCTCTAGGGGCCTTATGGCAAATGGATAGACTGTTTGTAAGAGTGTAATACATAGATATTTACATTGTCCTTCATTTTGGCGTCGTATTTGTGTGTAGTTGGCATCACCAGTTCACCATCCTTCCTCTCGCTTTCCGCAGCGCTGCAGGTGGGGAGATCTTCAGCCAGTGCGTGGGCGAGAACGATGAAGCGTTCACGGAGGAGGACGTCATCCGGCTGGCCAGGCAGATCCTGACGGGCGTGGCTGGGCTCCACCTCAGCAACGTCGTCCACCTGGACCTGAAGGTCAGGAACGAGCAGCGCCCTGATCTGGGAAACTCTGATGACTCTCGTTCCCTTGCATTTCATGCCGTGCGTACTTCACATGCAAATTAAATGGATTCCTTTGAATTTTGCATTGTAAGACATCAAAAGATGTCGGGCTTTAATGATGTAATTAGTTTTGTTTTCATGTTTTTTTTTTTTTTTTCTTTTTTTTTTTTTCACCTGGGGAGTAACTCAGGCTATGACAGAAGGTCAAAGAATTCGCCTTGCCCAACAAATGACAATGTTATATTACTACAGACCTGGGGCAGGTGATAGATGGTGGCTTCTTATTCATAATTACACCTCACTGTAGTCATGATCTGCAAGCATTTATCAGCACAGTTCTGGATTAACCTGTTAAGATATTTGCCTTTAGGTCTCTTCCTTAAGGGATGTTCTAGGTATGAGAAGTTGTGTTCTGTTGTTGTGTGACTGTTAGGTCAGTGCACAAGACATGATTTTGAGGCTTATTGTGATGTAATTCTGTAAAGTCAATATTTTGAATATTGTCCTACTGTATATTGTTGCAGCCTCAGAGACATGAGGGTTGATGACACTGCTCAGGATGATTAACCATATAAACAAATGTTTGTTTGTTTATATACATCTTTTATCTTTGTCCTCTTTTGGCTGGTGCAGTTGTACAAAAATGCTGAATTGTCTTAAACAACGCTTCATACAAATCAGTGATTGTCTTCCACTTGAGTTTTATTCCCACTGTGTTCCTTTCAGCCTCAGAACATCTTGCTGACCAGCTCTTGTCCGCTGGGAGACATCCGTATCGTGGACTTCGGTCTTTCGCGGCACGTGGACAGCGCAGACGTGCGGGAGATTTTGGGCACCCCGGAGTACGTGGGTGAGTATGCTTTGTGTCCACCCGATCGTCCAGCTGTTGCTTATAAAAACCGAACCTGATCGAAGACACTTTCTTGTAGCTCCGGAAATCTTGAACTATGAGCCAATCAGTACAGCGACTGATATGTGGTAAGTATGATCTCTAAGGTTATGCTTTTCTGGAAATGTTAGCCTTATCTATGTGTGGAATGTCACCTGTCATGGTTGGGTTATATCAAATAAAGATAGAGGCACCTTGTCGCAGCCAGTGTTATGAAGCCTATCTGTCTGCTTACTGCAGTGTATATACATAGAAATAGCAGTAAAACTAGAACTCACCTTGCATTTTCTTTTAACCAGGAGCATCGGTGTCCTGACCTATGTCATGCTGACGGGTGTGTCCCCTTTCCTTGGCGACGAAAAGCAGGAAACCTTCCTCAACATCTCTCAGGTCAACGTGGAATATCCTCAGGACATTTTCCAGGGTATTTCCTCCCTGGCTGTGGACTTCATCAAGAGCCTGCTCATCAAGGACCCCAGGTGAGGACCAGGCTGTTGGCCCGTGGCGACCTGCTGGCTTCCCCCTTTTTATGCTGTGCTGGTCTGTCTCCAGTTGGTAGATGCCTCATAAAGAAAAGTCAGACATGCACTGCAGTTCCAACTAAATGTACTAGATGCAGAGTCTGGTAATTCAGGTCCAGAGAGTAAAAGTTCAGACCGGGATTTTGTTTCAACCAACCAGTTGAGTATCTGTGACTCTTTATGCTCAACTGGTTGGTTGAAACAAAA
>JAODLC010000049.1:13880938-13895989 GCA_026781145.1 Hippopotamyrus pictus
TTATTATTATTATTATTATTATTATTATTATTATTATTATTTACTATTGATTTTTATGCCTGCTAAATTTGTATCAAGGAAATAAAAATGTACATTTTGTATGAACTACCTTCCAAACCTGCTTTTTTTCCCCTCCATATTTTTGGTAAAACGTTTATCATCTTTATTAATCTTGTGCTGAGTGCCCCCCCCCCCCAACCAAAAAAAAAACAATACTGTCCATACTTCTGTAGCCCCAGAAATAGTTAAAATGATTGGATCGACAATGCTCAGCTGAAAACATACAATCAGCGATGTTGGGACTATCTTGTTGGTCTATCTAGGAAAGTTAAGACGTTTATGAGAAACACCCCAGACCCGTGAATATGAAGCAGCTTGAGATGTCTTCTCTACCCCAGCCCCAGCCCCCAGTTGAGCCACCCCCCTGACCTCAGTGCCCTCCCTCCCTTGTTTACCCTCTACAGGTTGAACAATGGCTTGTACTGAGAGGGAGCCAAATTCCTCCCCTTAACGTGAGCTTCCTGTGCACAGCTCTGCTGGACCTGCTCCAGAACTTGCCTGTAATGTTCCTGGCCTCCCTGGAGCCGAGGTCCAGGAGAAGGTCTATCTGCTTCCCTCAGGAATATCCTGCTGCTTTGTCTGGAATGTGAGAAATGTTTCACTTTTTGTTTGTTTTTCTTTCTTTAATAGTAATTCTATTCTTGCTCCAACTGTTACAATCGTACATATGCTCCTACAGGCCTGGGATGCACTGAATGCTGGACCGATTTCCATATTATTGTTTGACTCTGCCAGTCGCACTGGATCGGGGTCTGTGAACTGGAAGCAATTAAAATGCGTCATGACTATCTCCATTCATTTAATCGATGGATTGATTAATTAGTATTTGCATGCTCACTATGGTGCCATAAAAGGTCCAGTTGAAGTAATCGGTCATGCAAGAAGGGGGGGAAAAAAAACGTCTGGTACTAAATTTGCATCGGAGTCTGTTCTATGTACTCTCTCGTCCCAAGATTAGATAAACAGGTAGCAGTCTGTACAAAGGAAATGACCTACAAGATAACGTGCTGAAATGCATCGGAAAGCCAATACATCAAATGACTTTTCCTACACTAAAATTATCAGTAGAACATCACACATCTTTTCCATTTCCTTTGACTTATTTGTCACCTCTCTGAATGCGATGCCATTTATCTGCAGTGCTACACGGCATAATTTTATCCTAGTTGTGTCTAGTCGGAACTTGCCCTCTCAAAGTCCGGAGATGGGGTTTGTATCGTACATTATGTGAACTTGACAAAATGTAAGTGAAGGCATCCATTTTGGTTATTACTTAATGCACTCAATTACTACATGTTCATCATAAACAAGTACAGCTTCTGCATTTTTTTTATACCCACTGCAATATGCAATAATGGGGCCAGTGTGGGGCAGTCTTCTGATGATAAGATTTGAAAAAAAGATTGGATAAAAAATTGTTAGGGGGGGATTGGTCACATGGCCCAGATTATATTGTTTTTTGGTGTGGTTGAAAATATGGTACAAATTACGTATTGGTTCAAAATGGGACAATCTTAAAAAATGCAGGATGTGTGGACGCTCTAAAATGTTTATTCAACAAGGTGAGTTGAGGCCCAGAGATGGCACAGAGGTTAATGCTGTTGCCTCACACCCCTGAGACCAGGGTTCGAGTCTCCGGCATGGCTTCATGTGTGTGGTGCTTGCATGTTCTCCCTGTGCTATTGTGGTTCCAATGGGTACTCTAGTCAAAAACATGCTGAGGTTAATTGGTGTTACCAAATGGCCCATAGGTGTGAATGGTGTGTGTCTGTGCGATGGGTTGGTGACCCATTCTGGGTTGTTCCCTGCCTTGTGCCTGTAGTCTCTGGAGTAATCTCTAGCCCCCCACAACTGTGAATACAACAAGTGGCTACAGAAAATGGGTGGATGTATATTTGAGACCTTTGTGTTTTAATCCAGGTAAACCTAAATACAGGAGTGTGGCAACTCTAAAACGTTTATTACCATATTCCTCCCCCAGATTTGCAGGTGCATTACACTGCCCTGGGGGGGGGGGGGGAAGCACCAGGGTTCATTAACAAAACACAGCACAAATGAACGGGCTCAGCTTTGCTATGCATCCAAGATAGAATCTCTCCAAGTCCAAAGCCATTCCAGGCCTTGGTGCCCAACAACAAAAGGATTCTAGACGTAAAAGCCATTCCACCCCAAAACAGCTGCTACCGCGTTCAGCTTCATGGGATAGCAGCTACACTTTCAGACGCTTAGCAATGTGATCAAAATATACCAAGAAATAAGCAAACAAAATCAAGTGTGTGTGAGAGAGATATGAGGAAAACCCTCCCCTAAAACTAAAGGTATTTAGTTTGAGTATTGAGTATTTAGTATCGATTGAGCATAATTGTATACATAGTCAGACATCCTTTTGTTGTTATACTGAATGAATATGTCCATAACCCTAAATATTAATTGCTCACTTGCTTTCATAATTTCCTATTGAACAGAGCTAGAGATTAAAAGGAAAAGTTAGTTTCTACCTTGTAAACCTGTAACCCTTGCAGTGTTTAATGTCTCATTGTTTCTTCAATGAATCTTCTTGAAACCTTTAAGGGGGCATGTCAACTTGAATAATTATATCAACACGGTGGTCATTAACTAGCCTGTTTTTTAACTGTTAACGGCGTTCAGTCTGGTTTTCAGCAAACCTTTGGCAACAAATCAGCAGGGCCTAACAAGTCAGCATATTTTAGGTAGTTAAGGACCAAAAATATGTTAATTCAAATTACAGAAGGAGCTCAGAGATTGTGGCCTTCGGCGATTTACCCAGCAGAAAATGCTTCAATAAATTATCTGGCTTTACGAGAGTAGTGGAATGAGGTTGACATTAGCTTCCTGTATTTTAACCCATCATAGGACTTCTTGTATGCTAGAAATAACACAAGCTAACCATCTCCCACAAAGATCTGTACCTCACAAGGAAAATGAGTGAGGTATCACCCATACACATATCAGTGGATCTGATTCCAAAAAATAAAGCACATTTACTGCAAAGGAAAATCAACATGAACAAGGTGCCTCAACGGGTTAGGCCAGTGATCAGGAGGTTGTCGGTTCAAATCACATGGTTGACAGAGTGATGTCATCGTTGGGACCTTGAGGAAGGTCCCTAGCCTCCAGTTGCTCCTGGAACCGGTTGACACTGCTTTCTCAGTGCTAGACAATGTCAGCATGAGAGACCTTCTACAGATTGACTCCCTCAGAGCTGGAGGCTTCAGCAGGACATGGGCTCTTATCTGGCAGGGCATGAGCTCTTATCCGGCAGGACATGAGCTCTTATCCAGCAGGACAAGGCCTAAAGAGCCTGGCATGACATTCACTCATCCACGATTACATTCACTCATCCATGACTACATTCACTTATCCAGGATTACATTCACTTATCCAGGATTACATCCTCTTAGCCCTAGTTTGAGGCAAGAAATATAAATGTAAAGAATGTACAGAATGAACCCTGCTTACATAAACACACGCAGTATTTATTTATGGGACTCTAATGCTCTTCTTGCTTTGGTCATAAATTTTACGGTAGATAATTCAAAATATTAAAGGCCTGCTTCAAAGGGATTCATGTGTACCCTTAAAGGAAAACACTGTCATTTCAAAACAAATTTGATTCTACCCATTTAAGCCAGTTTTAAATTACCGCCAGGAAGAAATGCAACTGCTATTTTGTTTTTCATCAAAATATTTAAAAAGTGCTTTGATTTAAACTTAAATTTCTCTAGACGGTAGGTCACCAGTACTGTCTAAATATGGAAGTGTTATTCAGAAATATCCAATGTCTCTGACCACAGGCTCCAGCTCAAAATCGGCAAAATGTTATTGATCTAAATGGAACTCACCGCCCAGAGAAAAGTTCTTTATTTTAGAACAACAGTTAAAATCACACACAGCTGAAGTACTGTTGCGCATTTTCCTAAAGCAAGCTAGCATACCAATATAAAATAAAATCATCAATTTTATTTGGAAAATCAAATAAAACAAACTGTGGGTCTCTAAGTTAGAGACGGATACTTTTATTACCTGTATGGCTCCAAAATGTGCCATAGTTACACATTGTCATGTTTTGCAATTTTGATTATTAATCACAGTTCATTTTTTAGTTCCTTGAATTATAATCATTATGTACAAGTGCCGATGTGTTTCTGGGTCCATATCAATCTTTGGTAAAACCTAAATATTGACCGTATTTGTTAAACGGCACGAAAAGTGCCAGTTAAAAATGTACTCAAATGTCACTTTTATGAAACCAGCACAATCGTTCCCAAGAGAGCAGTTATCCAAAAATACCTCAGTCAAGGAAAAAATACATGAATAGCACAAATAAAATTTTTAAATACAAGCAAGTCTAGGATACGACGTTTTTAATGTGTTTTGTGGAAAAAGCCATAAAACTTTTGTGGCGCATACTTATGTGTGTTCTTGAGTTATACAGTGTGTACAATCAGTAGGGAAACCCCCACTGACTGAAAGTATTTTGTTTATATGCTCAGAAGGGAATTGTGTTTCCCTCCACTTTGGACATTATCACCAGAGATGGAAGAATTCTTGAGCAGGTTATGGTTCATAAATAACTAGGTATCTGGTTAGATAGTGTGTCCTTCTCTCACCATGTCACCAAGCTGCCGTCAGTAAACACAAACCTTGTTTTCCACATAGAAACCATTTTAACTTTACATCTGCTGCCAAACACACGATTGTTCAAATGGCTGCACTTCCCTTATTTATTTACTGGGATACAATTAAAACACAGGTTTGCGGAAGGATACTTTAATAGCTTGATACAATTTATCATTCTGCTATTCAATTTGCTACGATTTGCTACTTTTAAACACACCACTGCCATTGCTATTCTTTGGATAAATGGCCATTCTTGCACACCTCTCATAATATCCCATAATTGGTTGTTCACCTTCATAGTTAAATCAGTTATTGCAACCAATAGGTGTGACCAAATACAATATATTGTCTTCTCTCTACAACAGAGTAAAAGTCCCTAAATACAATACATCCATAGGCCTGCTGTCATTCCAGTCTGCTGCAGTTAATGATTGATAATTGCTGTATAAAACAGTGAAACTGGATTTATCTCAGTTTAAAACAGCTTATAGTAGTTGTGGGCATTTTTAATGACACTTGCAGATGTTTTACTTTGATTTAATCAATTTGTTTTTTTTTCTCTCTTTTTCTTTTCCTTTCCTTCCCCTACAATTGTTTCTGGGACTTGTGATGTAAACAAGAAACTGTTCTTAGTGTCTTGCCTGACAAAATAAAGGTTTAATAGAAATGACTAGCCCTGCCCCATGTCACAATATGACACAGTTCTGAAGTCATTTCAAAGACTTTAAATAATAATAATAATAATAAATATAGGGCAAGTATTGTTAAAATGGGACACATAGCAAAATGGGACTGTTGAACTCTGCATTTAATATATGTTTCGTGATACTTTTTTTCTCTTCTATATAGTGTTCAAGGAACATTACTGTAGTATGGTAATGTAGATAATAATGCAGAACGGTATCAAATTGAGATTCGATTCAATCCAATTCTAATTACTTTATTTATCCCCAAGGGTCAATTAAAAAGGCACATGGATAAGTACAGCAAGACACTTCTGCAAATAAGTACAGCAAGATGATTCTGCAAATTTTTCCAGAAAGCATTTTAACAATACTCATTCTACTGCTATAATATAAGTAATACGTTTCTCCTGCAGTGCATGCTTTGGAAAGTGCTTTCAGATACAAGAGCTATTTATTCTCTGCTCGGAAACACCAACTAGAGGTTCTGAGCAGGAGTCGTAATGGGTCAGACAGTGTCGTCCAAATCCGCAACAATTACTTCCTGCCACACACTTCCCACACATATCCACAGCGCAAAATAGATACATAGTTGGCAAGGCATCACTAGCTTTGGATATAAAGGGAAAAACAAAGTTGAAAAAAAACAGGCACTGATTAAATTGTCCTGAACAAAACAGTTATGTCTATGTTTAGTTTTGGATGAACAAAAAAGAAAAAAAAAAATTTAATAAAAAACCCTTCAGCTTTTCTTGGCATTTTTGGCCTACTGGATATATAGAACATCACAGTGAACCAGGAACGTATCCTAGAAAGCACAGGGCGCAGACTGAGGGATACTCTGGATGGGCCACCAGGCGTCAGAAGAGACACGCATAGTCTGGGCAATTTAGAGGCATCGATTCAATTTAGGCTGCAGTCAGAAATCGGAGTGTCTGTCAGAAACTTGTGCAGACTCTGAGCAATAAGCTTCTGTGCCACTGTCGTAGATATTTTAGGTACCATAGATTTTTGTAAGAGCCCTGGAGAGGGGGCAGGTCTTACGGCCGAACGCACAAATCCGAGGGGTCTACACTGTGATTTTTCTCTGCTGCTGTCTCACTTTTTTCTCCCCTTTCCAAATTGGCACCAGGCTGCTGGAGATCAAACGAGGCTGGAGTTTCCTATCAGTGGCGAACTGCCTTGGTCCTTGGGATACCGTACAGGGGCTGGTTTTTGTTAAAAATCTGTTAGGCCTTATTCACTCAGTTTAGTCATATTTTTTTTTCCTGCCCTAGTCTTAATCTTTATTTTCTCCTGAAACTCAAAATGCATTTTTGAATCTTCTAGTCACATGATTCATTGCCACTAATGATATTGTTGCATCGTATGCCTTATATGATTATTCAGCTTATCTAAACTTTTTTAGCAGTTCAGAATTAATAGTTTGGCAGGTTCTTTGTCATACGTATTTGCACTATAGTTATTTGCTTGCAGGAAAAACCAAAATAACACAAGGAGAGACGAGGAGGAGGACACCTCCAGAACATATATACGAGTTCCACACATGTATGTGCACATGGAGCGACATTTAAACCTCCAGCTCGTGGGAGTTTTACTTACACAAAAATGTTCTGAGGGCAGAATGAAAAATGATTGGTTCAGAGGTAGAACCAATCAGACTGTAGAGGAGATGGGTCCAAGCAACCAGAGGAGGCAGGACCAACCAGTCAGATGTCTTGGACCCACCTCCTCTACAATCTGATTGGTTTTCTCTAAATCAATCTTTTTTTGTCCTGCCTTCTGAAAAATTTTGTGTAAGTAAAACTCCTACGATCAGACCTCCAGCCCTGGAGATCTGACACAACATGAACCACCTAGCCACCATGCTGCCCTCATAATAGCCCCATCTTACCTAAATAAATATTAAATAACCATTTAGTCCCTAACTATTAAGACTGGTGCTTGGTTTCTGTAACTTCGTGAGTCTCTCTCCAGGGGAACGCTTTTTGCCACCAGCATTTACTCTCAGAAAGTCACTGTCACGCTGTCATTAAAGTACAGTCCTCACAAACCATGTGCCACATCAATGGTATGAATTTCTCCCGATGATTTACATTTACAGGCTGAGCTGGGAGCCCTTGTCATGTTACAGCATCGCTTCGCCCGTGTCGTCAGAAGCATACCGTCTCTGGTGCGCAGAGACCTGCACGTCCTTCTCTGAGGAGATGGAGCGGCGCGGAGGCCAAGCAGGCAAATAGACCTGCCAACCCCAGAACGCGACCTTTCAAGGGGCTCCAGTCACTGTTGCCGGTCGCACATCCATTAACTTTGATTATACGACTCACCCACGACGCAGCTCCTCAGAGGCATTGTGTGCAATTTTTTACTTCCAGTTACCCATGACGGTAATGAGTAGTTATGTGAGAAAGCTTTTGGACAAGCTAGAAGTATTACAGGAATTAGCACCGTTCAGCCAGAGTAAAGAGCTGCTTTATTTTCACATAGTTTTTGAGATAATAGTAGAGTCTCCAAACACACGAGTCACAGAGGTAGCTAAAGAGGATACAGAAGCCACAGTAGGTTGGAAGGCTCTCTAGCTAATCCTTAATCCTTGAAAAACTATGGCTCTTCTGAACCGATTCCATCCGAAATATTTTAAGATTTGTGGAAAGCCGGAATTATTTTAAGTTCATTCTGTTACAAAGAAAATATTTAGCAGGAAATTCCATTTTGAAATGTAAATCATCAGGTACAATTCATACCATTGATGTATAAAGGTCATACCTTGATAATGTATCTTTGGAAAGCAAGTTGTCCGTCAGATTTGCAGTTATGTGAACTGAGCAGAGATGGTTCCAATAGATAGATGATCTTGTTCCCAGTGTTTTCCCAAAGCCCTGCGCAAGACAAGTGATAAGGAAAGATGGATTGGATAGACCAGTGCGGCGTGTTCCAAAACAGAGGATAGTGAAATAAGCGCTCAAGAATTCTTAAATCCATGATTTATGATGACTAAAAAGCTTTATAATTTGCAGAGTCCAGGTGGGGAACTCTGTGTGTTCCAGTGTATTTTCTGTTGACTTTACGATTTTATTTATAAGGCTGTCAAAGTTCTTAAGCTGTTCTGTATGGCTTGTTTTCAAATTAACGTTTAACAGTTTGCGGGTATGTTTCTGATCTGAAAATGGTTATGGGGCAAATTGTTTCAGCCTGTTAAATTAAACGGGATTATTTGGAGGCTGTGTGATTATGCGCAGGGAGAAACCCACCAGACTGGGAAATCGCAAAAAAAAAAAAGATCATTGAGAAAAATTCCTGAGCTCCACACTACTTTGGCTACTGAAGCCAAGGTTATGGCCTCAAGAACTCGAGAAGAACGTCTGTGGACATCTTGTTCTTGTCTCATCACAATCCGAGTTATTTTTAACCATTGGCCCATGTGGGGCCAACAAGCATGTGGTCGGTCTATTCCTGCCTTGCAGCAGAATTGCGTTGAAAGAGGAATCCCATTGAGGGCTTGGAAGAATTAGCAGGAGTCACTCTGTGTCAAAACAAGGTCAAGATAAATAGTGAGCTTGCATATTTTAGCAGACTGCATCCATTTACGGAGCATTTTATGAAACAGACATTCCATCTTTTCCGTATATTACGTATAGTTCTGAATTTGGATTAACAATGTTATGTTAGTTTTATAGTAGAATGAGTTACACCGCAAGTTTTTTTATAGATCTGGGTAACAAAAATAATTAAAAATGCATCTTAACTTAAGTACAACAGACAAAAGGTAAACTGTCGCGTACCAGCTGTTTAAAAACAATTGTTTATATATAGCTGTGTCTTTCGACCCAAGCAAACGGAACGTGTAACCTTGTACTGTAGCACCACCGCGTGGAATTCCGTGCTTAAAACAATCACGAAATAAACTGAGTACATTGACTAATATTGACCACGAGAGCAAGGCAAAACTCAAGGAATAAAAATTTCCAAGAATAAAACAATAACTATTACCGGTCCCGATCAAATTTTTCCATCTGCAGAATATCAAAATGAATGCACGAGGTGCATATTTTTTAAATATTTGACACAATAATGAAAACAGAAAACTTTAATGAACCACACACGTCATTATTTATTAAATCACAAATGTGCCAGAATGCATGCATAAACATTATTTAAATAAAAAAAATTAAATACAACATTGAAATACCGCAAAGCATAGGAAATTCAGTTTTAGGATTAATGAGGAACTGCACTATAGACCACCGTAATGGTAAACCACCGCTTTATCATCGAGTGCCTAACGCTAAATATAAACTTGGGTAAACTAAAACTCAGTATGATGAATAGCTAACATTTATATAATTCTGTACAAAAGCAATGAAAACAGATCAAAACATAAGAAAATAAATGTCTTAATTTAAGACGCATTTATTTAAAAAAAAAAAAAAAAAAATAGGTATTTGGATGGGACTAATAAGATAAAAATATGACCATCTTGTCTAAACAATATCTGACAGATAAATACGACAATTTCACTGATTTTTAAAGAACGCTCATAAATCTAACCCTCGCCTTATCCTGCCAGCCATCCGTACATTAGGCTGACTGTTCTCCTGGAAACATCCGCTGGTTTCGATTAAGGTCTGCCTCTTTTCTTTCTTTGTTTTAACGAGAGTAGATTAATCGTCTGCCTAAAAACGCGCGTCCTTGGCGTATGAGCGCGTTCACGTCTGCTGTTTTTACGGCGCGTCAGTGGATGCGTGTGCACGTAGGGGCACCAGCGTTTGGCCAGACAATGCAGTTATCCAGGACCCTAAAGCTGTATATCATTTAGTGCTTTAACGTACGCCCCGCCCGTTCTGATTTTTTGCAGTCCCTGCCTTTATTAATAAAAAAAAAATAATGGATGTAAAATATATGCAGCCACCTAACTTCTACGTGACTCTCCATCTTTTAAACATTAAATTTTAAATATGTTATATACGTGTTATATGAACGCCACACTGCAGTGCCTCTTCAACCTCCTTCTGGAAGGAAATCAGCAGGCAGGAATGAGCACTGCAGAGGGTCCCGTCTGCTGAGCTGATCAGGGAGCTAGAGAAGGATCCGCCTCTTACAGACTCTCTCATAGAGCTCTATACATGTGATTTTTCAGCTTCCATGGCCGTGTATTATTGACCTAATCACAAAAACTCTCCTTCCCTCCCTCTCTTAATTGGCAGATATTTTTTGGATCTTCAGGCATCAAAACAAGGATCAAGTGCAAAGCAGAAAAAGGCCTTGAGGAGAAGTCTGATTCACTGGAGATGAGCAACAGGTAAGAGAATTCTGTGACACGTGAATAAAGAATCACTAAGCAGTTTCCAGTTCACAAGCGTTTTCTCTCTGTCTACGGTCATACCAGACACCCATGAGATCTTCATTTGCCTGATTTCCTAATTAAATGACCTGGGAAAGTCCGTTCGGGACTGGGGAAGCTCAGCCGCCCGTATCTGTCCTGTGGGAGGAAACCCGGCCTTTGGGATGCGGTGCCAGATCCCTGCAGGATTTATTGTGCTTAACCACCTTCTCAATGACTTACATAATGTCGCATTGAGCAGTGATACAGCTGTACAATCCTCGAGGTCAGGGAAGTTCAATCATCTCTCCATGGACGTCCTCCCACGGGTGTCAGTCCTGGATCTACTGGAGATCTACTCCAAGGCGGCCACGTGCAGGGGGAGTCACGCTGTCCAATCATGGCCATTCATGACCCTGCTTGGCGGGGGTGGCCTCGGACTCGTGGAGTCACCGCCTTCTGCAGGTACGCCACAAAATCCCGGGTTCAAGCAGATAACGGGCTCCCATTTCTCAGAATTAAGGGCTGATGTGGCAGAAGGGGGTATTGTCAGAACAATCTTCACAGAAAAATCTGTAAATTCCTTAGGACATGCTTAGATATAATCATAATATACTGCACAGTACCACGAACTATACAGAGCAAAGAACTGGGATGCCATCTCTGAGCAAGGCACAGTTGCCCACCATACTCTGTTGTTTTAACAATGGGTTTTTCTGGTGAAGTAAATGTTGATTATATTGTGTTGCGTTTGGAAATCGACAATTGTATTTTTAGAGTATGTTTAATGTAACGTAAGCGGCAGTACTCCCCAAATTCCAGCATGTATCAGTGTATCGTGAACTGAGCAGGCAGAGTATATTTGGTGGGGGGGGGGAGGAGTATTAAAAGGCAGAAAGTTTCAGATGCAAGTTTGCTCTGATGGTCAGATGCATTCCACGGTAAATGGGTTGTAACGTTTACAATATTTAATTCATATTTCGTACGAATGATTCTTCACGGCCGTCAAGATTAGCTAGTACCCTGAGGGCCAGTATAGTGGACGACTTCTATTCAGCATCCATAACTCTGATACATGGTCCTTACCGTCGCTGTGCATGCAACACCGTCCACACACACACACACACACACAAACACACACACACACACACACAACTGAGGATGTCAAGTATTGAACTTGCTTCCATACACAAAAAGGCACGTGACCAGCAAATCCTCTTTCCCATATTTTTAATAATTTCAACGCACAGACATGTCCCAATGTAAAATGTACACCTCACGCAACATACTGGACACAGATTGCTCACACCCAGCAATTTGCACCAATAAGGGTCCACCATCATCATCTCCAAAATCTCCACCCCTTCACATCGTTCTGCCCAAGTCCTTAACAGGAAAAAAAAAAAATCAACATAGAGTGAACGAAAACAACTAAGTCGATAACCGCACACAACTCTACTCTTCACAATCACTTGCAGATCTAATGTGACAAACAGGTAAATATTTTTAGGTCACTCCAACAGATATGTTTGGGAACTCTGTGTTTGACACTGGAGAAATGAGTTCCAGAACAAACCAAGTCAAAACTACTTTTTAAGTTACATTTCTGCAGGATATAAATACGAATTTGGTGAATTAAGGTGACTATGAAATAGTGTCCTTCTGGCTGTGTAGTGCCCTTCAGTTTTCATGTTACTGCTGAGGAAAACGTTCTGTTTTTCTGGAATGTAGCAGCTTATGTTTTATATTTTCGCAAAATATATGACATAACTGGCAACCAGCAGACATCAATCAGGGCACAGTTACGCAACACTGCCCTCTGGTGATGCAACGTCAGCAATCTCCTGCTGAATGAGACCATGCAGATCCGTTATAATTAGATTTGATAGAGGTGCAATACACCTCAGCCTGCCCTTTGAATCAATGCCTTGTTCTAGCAGCGGCAATCTTCCCAAGCTTAATGGCCCATGCAAGATCTCCAGAGAATATTTATCTCGGCAACTGCATGGAGCATTTTCATAACAACCACTACCAATAAAATGCATGCTCAATTTACTGAGCCTCTGGCAGCATTTAGTCCATTTTATGCATCTTCCCTTTGAACAGCAAGTCTTCTCAAAGCGAATGGTGCTCATCTGAGGGGGGAGAGCAAGCAAAATGGCTGGCAAGGGAGCTGAGA
Source organism: Hippopotamyrus pictus (assembly GCA_026781145.1). Lineage (NCBI taxonomy): Eukaryota > Metazoa > Chordata > Actinopteri > Osteoglossiformes > Mormyridae > Hippopotamyrus > Hippopotamyrus pictus. The sequence continues at coordinate 13,893,822 of JAODLC010000049.1, forward strand.
AAGGGGATGCAACTGGCCAAACAGAAAACAGAATCCTAAGTGTACTGGCGACTGAAATTATGTATAGAAAGATAAAAGATTTCAGAGGCAGGATTCACTAGAACAATTCTTCCTACTACAAAAATGAATTGCGTAGATTATGTAAATTGAGTTAGAAACAATAGGTATTACCCTTTTTGTCCAAGCAAAAGTTTTCAAGGATCCATGACACAGACAATGCCTCTAAGAGAGCACAATTTCTGTCATATCATCATATAACAAATCATTTCCTTATCTTTTTTCTTTCTGGTTCAGTTCAGTTTAGTTCAAAATAGACAGAATATTACAGCCCACAGACTCCATAGTTTTCATCTTTCTCAAAATGACTTGTATATAAAACTATGTATAACTAATGGACATTTTCTATTCTTAAAGTGATAGTGGAGAGAAACAGCTTATTTGAACAGGCTGGATCACTTGCTTCCCCCCCCCCCGCCCCCAGCAGTAGATTTTAAAATGATTTGTGTTACTTGCAAAGATTAATATTAAATATTTGTTTATAAAAGTTAAGGTATAAAATATACTTTAATGCTTATTCTGACAACCTTCGGTGATCACAGAAACACGTCGCTTGTAAAAACATAGAAATTCAGTCATGGGAAAAAAAAAAAAAAACAAATAAAAATGAATCACACACAACATGTACCTCACAGTCCTGCCGCAGATGTTGGTCAGAGACTAGAGCATAACTACACTAAACAGGGGGGTGATTCCTGGAAGGGCGGGGGTGACTTGTGATTTACAAGGCAATGACAGCTGTGCTTTATTTAATCATCGAATCTTCCTTGCAGGATGCTGTCGAAGGAGAATGGAATGAACTTGAACCCTTGTCCCGCATAGAACTTGTTCTGAAATTCAACCCTGCAGAAAAGGGGAGAGTGTTCCAACCTGGTTAGGGGTGAAGTTCAGAAAGCTGAAGCGTCGGACAATCAGCACTGGCGAGCTTCAGTAGGGAAACTATTGTTCATTGAAACTTCCAGAAGGTTATGTAGTAAATTAGCTTGTTGGGAACCATTGGGAAGAATCTGGAGAAAGTGACTGGCTTTAGATGAATTTCAGATTCCTCTTAACCAATTGCTCTATACAAACAGCTTTTACCAATCAATGCGCTAAATATCACACCTTTGAGAAACGGGGACGAACTCTGTATCGACTGAACCTACTTATCAGAAATCACGCTTCGGGGGGGAAAATACAAACCGCTTGTAGTCGTAAGGAGACCCAAGACGTCCCTGGAGATACCACCTAAGGCTGTTTCTATAGTAGGTATAAAACATCAATCAATGCAGCAGGTATAAAAACGTGAGGCACTGAAACCAGAGCCAATCTCGTTATTCTCTATACTAAACCAGGTCCACCCCAGCCATAACGGGAAGTTCCATTAATAACATTAGTCATGCGGTCAAATGAGCTGCTATGTATAAACTGGATTTTATTTCATTGTCACTATTTCAGATGTCAAGGCATTAATACCGAAGCCAACCCTAGAACACCCCAGCAGCGAGCATTAGTAAGAGTTTTACCTATAAACCACAGTCCCACACAAAAAGGGGAACAATGGACCTTCCTGAAAGGTCTCAGAGATGTGCAAGAGGAGACTTCTTTGCCTAGACATCGGGAACTCTTTCATCATTGGATGTATTCTGTATTTTTGGGCTCTCTCTCACCGTCCATCACCACCACCACCAGTGGGGCCTAATGAGGGCGTCAATAGACGTTAAGGTCGACTTTCTCTGCACTACGCACAGCCAATCAGCTCTCTCGCTGAGTCAGAGCAGATGTGTCCCCACACCGTAAGACTCCTCACAGACTGTAGGGGCTGTTCCAGTTATCATCCTTTTTCCATGTTTACTCTGGTTAAGGGGCTCAGTTCAGTTTATATACAGTCATACCTCGGCTCACAAACTTAATTCGTTCGAGGACTCAATTTTTCCCATTTAAAATAATAATTTCCCATTCAGAAACACTGAATTATTATTATTTTTTAAATGTTTTTCTGTGACCAAGAATATAGACTTAAATTAAAATCACCTTAAAGATATGTGACTGTTAAAAACCACCACAAACATGTTTATCAATCACTGAAAAGTACCACTATAACAGAACGTTCTCTCTCTCTCTCTCTCTCT
>JAODLC010000049.1:13945803-13958155 GCA_026781145.1 Hippopotamyrus pictus
GTTCAGGAAGTAGTGCAGCTGTGCATAAAGCCAATTGTAGTTTATAAGTGGTTGACAAGTGGTCATTAGCTTTCTTGCCACCTGTCTTAAAATGTAAGGGATACTGGAGCTTGGTTGGGGTGGTGGGACTGCTCACGGCGGGCGCCGGAAAATTTCCCTTATTTTCAAATCCAAAACTTGACAGGTATGCATTTATGATGATTTTTTTTTTTCCGGCTGGAACCAGTGTCATAATGTTTATAACTTTTCTCTAGTTCTCGATTCACAAGCATTAATTTGGAATGGATTAGCTCGTAAAGTTGAGAACTCCCCGTACTTCTGATTCGGTTACTGAGCAACAGCCTTATGTTACAAGTTCTTGGAAGTTGTACTCTGCAGTAGTTCTGGATATGTTCCTCAAACCCTCTGAGTTGGATGGGTAGCTACTCCAGACAAAGGTACGTATCTGCAAATGCGGTTTTCACTCCAAAACTACAAAGAGGGGAAACGAAAACCTAGTAGGGCCATTGGTGAGAAAGTCTTCTGAAAAGAGGAAGGTTGGGTAATTAAGAAGCAACGGATGGACAGAAGGACGGCTCTGCCTGTTTGGATCATTATTGTTGTGTGTTCTTTGGGGTGATCATTTCTGGCTTGGCCCAGCAGGGGCAATATAGTTCCTTTTTTAGGTACGGGATGGGGAGCTGTCGTTACGGAAGCAGATGTTCCAGTTTTTGCAATAATGTTAGCATATTTGACAGAAATTATTCACTTACATACGTACCAAGTCATCCATGCTCCACCAAGGTTAAGCATCTAATTGGAACAAAATCAGGTATGTACGTTGGGGCACTAAGACCAGGTATGGGACACTGTAGTTTAGTTAAGTATTACAAATAATAATGCTAGGTTTTCCTTAACAGTACATTACACCTATGAGTTGATCCCTCAGAAAAAAACATGCCAAAAGAAATCTAAGGTTAGCCTTGTCCCATCCTGTTTGGTTCTAAACCTCAAAGGCATCTCATTAATCTACACCTTTTCATCTGTTCTATTTTTTTGGTTAGAAGATTTAAAAGTAAGCACAGTTAAACCCAAATAATTTGAAGGAAACTATGAAATCATTGGGCTGATGATCTTAGAAGGACGACATGTGATGTTGTATCAGGAAGCCCTTGCAGACTTGCGGTCCACAGCTGAGAAGCCCACTTTCTATTCTGCCTCCGCATAAGATTTTTTTGTCCAAAAGCCACATCCAGTCAGTCGGCGCTGTGTGATTTTCTCTTGTCTTGTTTCCTGATTCAGCTCGCAGTCTTATTTGGTGCTGGAAGTTCCCCAGCTTGTTGGGAAATGGTGTGGGGCATTCTCAGCCCTTATGGTACCAGCTTTAGAGGTTTTCTGCGGAAGCACACTACAATTGTCACATTTCTCTAATTAAGTAGCTAGTTGGCATGACCTTGACACAGCTGTTCTTTGACCTTAGCTTTTCCAGGGAATACTATCACGAAATCGGCATATTATTTCATGACTTCAAAGTAAAGAGTTTCACTGACTTTGGTGACATGCTGACTAATGGAAATTTACTAAACAAAAAAAATGAGTCACACACTTTGTACTGAGATCTGTGTTGATTATATACCATTGTATAAATATCCTCATACCTCCATTTTTAAAACAAACGTCAATAACTTTGATGTTTCTATAGTGCCCACACAGCAGCGTGCTCGACCACAGCGAATGTTGGTGTTTGATGTTTTAAGGTCAGCTGATCAGATAATGTGGAAGACGCCTCCTTGTTGACTTCCTCTGTCTTTTCTCTGTACAGGGCTGTGGAGTCACGGTCAGCATGGCCCAGTGGAACCAGTTGCAGCAGCTGGACCCCAGATATTTGGAGCAGCTGTATCACTTGTACAATGACAGCTTCCCCATGGAACTGCGGCAGTTCCTGGCCCCCTGGATAGAGAGCCAGGACTGGTGGGTGACTTAAGAGCTTGCAGGTGGAATTGTGGGTCGTCATGCAACAAAAAATTATAATGACAGTTATGCTGAGGGAGAAAAAAACAACTCAGGCAGTATGTGACTCTTTGGGTTTGGATGGTGAACAGAAGGACATCGGCTCCAGGCCCTTTGCTGGCAGTGTAATACCACTGTTGGACTGGCTGACCCTACACTCTGATCCACGTTACTTTGGAAAAAACCACCCCCTAAATAAATGAATGTGAATTTGGAAGCCCATATCTGTGAAATTCTTATCCAGGGAGATAAGTAGATGGAAGAAGTGCAGAAAGCACAACAGCTTAAAACAAGACCACAGCCGCAGCAGTAATGTAACAGGAGACCCGATAGCATGTAAATGCACTAATAGGATTGTGTGAATAGACGTGGAAAGGAAGCCACAGGACCGTCAGTGTTTAATCTAGGAAATTCAGCACGTCTAATTAATGTGAATAGGCCGAAAACCCAACCGCATCAATATGAGCATTTAATATAGGAAACTGAGATGTACAGTCAAGGCTTTGAGGACATTTTGAGGCGGGAGGGAGAATAAGAGAGAAGAACTAGCAGATCAGTGGTGTGTTTCCCAAAAACTGCTGTTAGCAACTTGCATGTTTGGGAGCCATTCATCTGTATGGTTCCAGCTATCTAAGTTGCTAACGTAATTAGCAGCTATGCTTTTGGAAGCATAGGGGAAGTTTCATCATATACAGACCATAACTAGAGCCGGTCTTTTTAGATTCCATTATCTAAATCCCTGAATCTCACTATCAGTACCTGAGCCTTAATATGGCCATTAAGATTAATAATGCCATCAAAGCGGTGATTCTGGGACGTGGAGATACTCGGCTGATCGTATTCCAAGCAGACAATCCCACACGGAGGAGGAAAGGGAAACTGACGTGTCGACGTTGTGATCATATCTGGCTCTATCGTGATTTATTATGCGGATATTTGCAGAAAATCAGACCGTTTTAAAACGATGACGACTGTAATTGTGGCCCTGGACAAGGACAAGTTGCCAGTATTGTAGTTTAATCATAAATAACAGTATGCCTTTCTGTGCTATACTTTTTCCTTGTATTAGTGTTGTGGAGGGTATTTTCTGCCGGGGATTATATTACTAGTTTGGTAAGTCTTTGTCTTTCAGTCTAGTCAAATCTGAAACATGCTTTTCTGACTGTTTTCAAGCTGTCCATGTGCAAGAGTCACACATGGCAGGAGAGTGTGCCACTCTCATAACCTAACTTTTCACTTCCTCATCTACGCCACAGCCCAGTCAACCAGCTGTCACTCCAAATATCTCCCACTTCAAGCCTGAATGAAAATGCACAGCGTCAATTTCTGTTTCTAAAGAACGAAAGTGAACGTAGCAAATGTCCTTGTATGGTGGTTGAACTTGCCACAAATCTCACAAGAGTGCAGCTGGTGAGGAAAGGTGCAGGAGTCACTTTTGTCTTATCTTTGTCTAAAAGGCAAATCAGTGATAGGTTTGTGTCGCCTTTTCTCAAAACTGACCATGATTCACTTCCTCTCCCCACACGCTCAGCCAAATTCTATATACTAAATTCTATATTCTATATATTAGATAGCCATATTTCTTCAGCAGGAGGACCAAGATAACAGTTTGTAAGGACCAGAATGTCTAGCTACAGCCCTGCTTTTGTATGCTCGACAGCAGGGGTGGACATCCCAGGTCCAGAAAGTAAAAATCCAGACCAGGTTAACCAGTTGAGTATAAAGAGTCACAGTCACAGAGTACTAAACTGGTTGGTTGAAACAAAATCTTGGTCTGGATTTTTACCTTCTGGACCTGAAATGTCCACTTCTGCTGGACAGTGAAATGGGGTCCGTCACACAAGGACGGCCTCAGAGTCGCGGTCAGTGGACTTCTGGTGAATCTGAATGTTTGCTCAGGGCCTACGCCGCCAACAAAGAGTCCCACGCCACCCTGGTGTTCCACAACCTCCTGGGGGAGATCGACCAGCAGTACAGCCGCTTCCTGCAGGAGAACAACGTCCTCTACCAGCACAACCTGAGGAGGATCAAACAGAACCTGCAGAGCAAATATTTGGAGAAGCCCATGGAGATCGCACGCATCGTGGCCCACTGCCTGTGGGAAGAGCAGCGCCTCCTGCAGAGTGCCACTACCGCCGCCCAGGTGTCTATATTTCTCAGGATAATGCTTTTTGGTGTTGGTGGTCTGATTTTTTCGGACGAGGTTGTCTGGCCAAAGCTCTGCCGCAGCTGAACGTTAGCTTCTCCCCGGGACAGGACGGCCAGGCTATTCATCCATCTGGACCGGTTGTCACCGAGAAGCAACAGATGTTGGAGCACAACCTGCAGGACATCAGGAAGAAGGTGCAGGTGAGAGAGTGTGGACTGGATCCCAAAAACCAGCATCTAGACGGATATGCTATTGAAACAAGAGATTCTTCAAAATGCTCTGAACATTGTTTACGTGGTTAATGTTCAAGTATTATTGGTTTCTATTGATCCTCAGAGATTTAATTTATTTCAGTTGGTGCATAAAATGAAATTATACTGGCAGCTTATTATTATTGTGAAAGAAAAAAAAAAAAAAAACACAAGGCACTTACTGGAAACGGAAAATTCCGGGCCGCGCACTCCGCGTGTACACGATTGTATTACAACCACACAATAAATGTTTGGCAGCATTTCCTGGCAGTGCAGACGACTAGAGACTGTGTATTTAAAGAGAACGTGATAACGTGAAAAAAAAACGATGTTTTTTTTTTTTCTCGATTATTAGGACATGGAACAAAAGATGAAAATGCTGGAGAACCTGCAGGATGACTTTGACTTCAACTACAAAACGCTCAAAAGCCAAGGAGGTGAGACTGAAGGAGTTTGGCTCGAGCTCGGGTGTTCTTATATTCCTTCTGTTGTCAAAATGAGACTGTGGTACACGCCGGCCACTGTGGACTGTGGTACACGCCGGGCACCGGAAGTTGCCGACAAGAACGGCACCGAATCTCCGGTTCGAGGCGTCCCTACGCAGGTGTCCCCCAAATGATGCTGCGCTCTCTTTTCGCCGCAGAGCTGACCCAGGATCTGAACGGTAACGGGCAGGCGGCAGCCGTCAGGCTGAAGATGTCCCAGCTGGAGCAGATGCTAAGCGCACTGGATGGGCTTCGCAGGGTGAGCATGGCCAGCCTGCCCAGAGGCCGCATCCGCGTTGAAGCAGATCCAGCATCTGATAATGTCATATTTCATAAAGAAATCGACTATGCAGACGTGCGTCCAGTCAGTCGTTCTGGGCGAAGACACAGCACTAGGGGGCTCTGAAGTGCTCGACACAACACATGAACAAATTCCAGTAGCATTTACAAAAATTCAAAAACATGTTAGAACACACAAAAAAAGCGAGGTAACATTTTACTTAAGGCCATGATTTTAGTCATTTATAAACATCCATAACACATTATAATGCATTCATAAAGCATTATAACCTTGGATACTTAATGAATACATTATGTAGGTGCACTGAACATTTTATGAATGCAATATAAATGCATTATGAAGGTGCAGTTAATGTAAAGCGTTACCAAATATTTACACTATCTAGTGCTCATTGGTGTTATTTTAACCTGTTATATTTAGTTATATTTATGTTTGATGCTTTAAAAAATCTTTCAGGAGGATGGTAAAGCATGTAACTGCAGGAAACTGCGAAAGGCAGAATAATTAGGAAATGTTGTGCTTGTGTTTGAAGTGGATCCGGTCCGACAGAGAGCAGTGCAGGGAGACTGCAAGGGAAAAGCAGGCGGATCATAGATGAGCGTGAATGGACTGGTTCTGGAGGCCATGCTTTCTTTGCAGCAAATGGTGACGGAGATGGGAGGCTTGTTGACGGCCATGGAGTTCGTGCAGAAGAATATGATGGAGGAGGAGCTGGCCGACTGGAAAAGGCGGCAGCAGATCGCCTGTATCGGAGGGCCGCCAAAAATCTGCCTGGATCGCCTGGAGACCTGGTAGGCTGAACTCAGAGAGGAGCCGTGCTTGGAGTCACCTTCAGCGCGTCGGACTTTGAAGCAGGGGCGTGGAGGAACACGGGTACCCTCGTAGATTCAGGGGGTCTCACGCTTCACTTCTGGGGGCCCAGCAAATTTGACTGGGGGGGGGGGGGTGATTCTACTGTTATCCCCCCCCCTCATACTGGACAAATTCCAGCTATCTTGGAGGAGACAATATGTCATCAAATTAAAATGGCGACCCTGGAAGGGGCCCCAAAGTGACAATTTGTCAGGGGCCCCGGAATTCCTAGTCAGTCCCCCGATTTGGATGATAATAGAAGCAACATTTACTAACACACACACACAATAAACCCAAAATCCTCTGGTCCATGACTAGAGTGAATAAAGTTTTATGCTTTCTTAAATGTGCTGTATCTTATTTCATCCTGATGTAATTATAATTATCCCTCTTAAAGGAAACCTTCAAAAGCACAGGTTATAAGTAGTGCTGGGGAAGTTACTCGCAAAAGTAATCCACTAGAGAGAGGCAGAAAGCTCAGGTCCAGATACTACAAATCCAAAGTTGAGCTCAGCTGGTTGGTTTTAACAAAACCTTGGTCTGGATTTGTATTTTCTGGACCTGAACTTTCCACCTCCGTCTTTAATGGCTTATATTTGTTAGTAGTTTCTCCACCACTGGTTTTAAGGTAACCCCTTAATAGCTAAGTGATTTTTTTTCTTTTGCTAGAATGCCAGGCAATTCACTAACTCAGAGATATACTGTGCGTTATTTCTATAGAGTTCTGTGCAAACATATGAAAATGAAAATACTAGATTTGCAGCACCTGCCCTCCCTGGTGGGTCGGGCCACACTGGCCCCGCTGTGCTCATTAAGTCAATCCCACAATCAGGATCACATCCCTGGCGGAGTCGCAGCTGCAGATTAGGCAGCAGATCAAAAAGCTAGAGGAGCTTCAGCAGAAGGTGTCCTACAAAGGAGACCCCATCATCCAGCACCGACCTGCCCTGGAGGAGAAAATCGTGGACATCTTCAGGAGCCTAATGAAGAGGTGAACTTTCAGGGCAGAACCTAATGTGTGTGTGTGTGTTTTGCTGATATTACATTGTGGGGACCAAATGTTCCACACAATGTAATAAAACCCCCTTATTTTGTTGTTGTGCGGACCATTTTTAAGGTCCCCAAAAAGATCTGTGAATGCAATCAAAAAAAAATGTTTGGTTACTTATGGGTAAGGTTAAGGCTGGGTAGGGCTTAAGGTCGTCATGTCGTGATTAGAGTGCTCCCTGTAGAAATGAATGGGGAGTCCCCACAAAGACATAATTACAAACCTGTGTGTCTGTGTCTGTGTCTGTGTGTGTGTCTGTCTGTGTGTGTCTGTGTATGTCTGTGTGTGTGTGGGTCATATGATAAAAACCTGTTATTTTTATAACAGTTATTTTTATAACTCAGTTTCATAAAGATCTCTGACTTTTGCAGCCGCTTTTTAAATATTCAACTTAGGTAACAGAGCAGGAGAGAGTTTGCTATTGGAGAGGGACACAACTTAATAATTTAATCATTTATACGCAGAGATCTGTCTATTAGGCTGTAAGGGGGGAATGAAGCCAAATTAAAAATTGGGGGTTACATCCCCCCCGTGCCCCTGCACTTAGGTTGTTTACTACTCTCTTACATTTGCTGTATGTAAAGCAAAGATGGCAGTTTAATGCGCCCCCTCTTGTCCTGTTGTGGTACTGCAGTGCTTTTGTGGTCGAGCGCCAGCCCTGTATGCCAATGCATCCCGACCGGCCTTTGGTCATCAAGACGGGAGTTCAGTTTACCACCAAAGTCAGGTAGGAAATGCCCTTCCCATGTTTATGGTACTCTACGGTATGCAGCTACTGTAGCAGCACCTTATCAGTTGATAGGGTGACAATGAATGACTGTTCTTTTTTTAAACCACAATGTGTTTTACCTGATTAAAATTTAACACATGAACTTTGAGTTGTTTTGGTTCTGTCCAGGTTACTGGTGAAGTTTCCAGAGCTAAACTATCAGCTAAAAATTAAAGTTTGCATCGACAAGTGAGTAAATTGATCGTCCTTTTTCACAATCAGATATTTTAGCATTCTTACAAGAATGAGCACAGGACTCGAGCAGCCAGACTTAATCAGTCTGATTTCTTCTCTGTTGGTTTCTGTAGAGAGTCGGGGGACGTAGCTTCTCTGCGTGGGTAAGTGGACACTTCCTTGTTATGAAGGCACCCATCCAGGTTCCGGAATTGTCCAATAAATAGATGCTTTGTTAATGTGCATTTCTATATATATATAAATTTGATATTATTATTATTATTATTATTATTATTATTATTATTATTATTATTATTATTTTATTTTTTTTAAGATGTTTTTGCCTGTTTATTGTGGTGATTTAGGTCTCGTAAGTTCAACATCTTGGGCACCAACACCAAGGTGATGAACATGGAAGAATCTAACAACGGCAGCTTGTCTGCAGAGTTTAAGCACCTGGTGAGCGCTAATGATAGCTAATGAAATTGTGGTGGATGGCAGCCTATTGCTGACGTCTCCTTGTGTGGCCCTGACGGGCGTTCCGCATCGGTCTGCCTTGGTCTCGTGTTGCCCCTGTGACAGCTTGCATCCATCCTTTCAGACTCTGAGGGAGCAGAGGTGTGGCAACGGGGGCCGGGCCAACAGTGACGTGAGTGTCTCACGCAGCCTGAGGCTTGCTACCTACTGGTCACCTGTCGTGTCGACTGTCACACAACAACACAGAATGTAACCGAAGCCATCAGGTGTTAGTGAGCTGCATTGCGGAGCTTTTATGATGCATGCTTAATAGGCGCCGTAACGGATGTAAGGCATCTCATTTTATCGAGGCTGAAGAACACTAGCAAAACAAAGAATAATTCATTTCACATTTTATGGCTTTAAATAGTGAATATCTGGCAAATAAACCATTTAACTATATACAGTATACAGTAATATGACATTATTATTATTATTGCTATTGTGGAGTTGGCTATTACATTGTATGTTTAACACTACCTATCTGCTGTACTTCATAGACTTTCTGTTTAAAATTGTGTGACTGTCACATGTGTGACTGGATCTCTGATGTGTCTGCAGGCCTCCCTGATCGTTACTGAGGAGCTTCATCTCATCACCTTTGAGACGGAGGTGTACCACCAGGGCCTCAAGATTGACCTAGAGGTGACGCGTCTTTGCAATTTTGCGAAGCCTATTTACTCATTTGGAGATTTTACAAGCGTGGTTTCGGTACCGTAAGTACCTTAAATTTGTGCCTTCTCATATAAAACTATAGAAAACTATGCTGTTTGCTGAAATACTTTTTTTTTCTAAACAACTCATTCTATGCAATACACGTTTGAAGTAACTTTTACAGACAAATATGCAGTTGTTGATTAGCTGTCGTGTTGGGACTTGGAGCGGGAGAGAGGACCCTGGCAGCAGCATTCACAGGGAAAATGTATCATTTATACACAAGTAACGAGGGTTAGACAGGAAGCAGGTACCTGTCATTGACAATCAACCAAATAATAGGGACTAGGGCTACACAGGAGATACTTGGAACAAAGGTGAAGCAAGACATAAATACACAATACGCTTCAAATGGGAACAACTAACAACAAAAGCACAAAAACCAGCACAAACACTGAAATACACAAACAGAAGATTTAACATTTAACAAGGGGGCTTACAAACACAAAATGTCCAAACCCATGACAGGTGGGAAGCACAATTCTCACCCGCCTGCATATAGGGTGACCACCTAATCCATGTCAGGAGGGACGCTATGAGCTACAACAGGATTTGTAAACTACCATTTCATCCATTTCAATTAAAGGCACTTAAGCACTGGGTTCTTGCTGTGTGCTGATTGGTCAGTCTCCTATAATCATGCATATGTGTCAGTAATGTTAATGTGAAACAGCTGGATGAGTCTTTCAATCTAGGAACTAACCAAACATTTTAGCCGATCACAGAACCCTTTCAACTTTAAAGTAATTCGTAAAAGCTGAAGTAGCTCATAGCGTGTCTCCTGACATGGATTAGGTGGTCACCCTACCCGCATAGCCCGTTCAGCCACGCAGTGGCACAGACAACAGGGGAACACACTTGGAATGGTGAGAAGTGCTAAGGCAAAGGAAACACAGGGAAAGTAACAGGATGACCAGCAACACCTGCTGGCCAAATGAGGAAATGACAAACAGGACCGGTCAAGGCAAGGACCGGTCCTGACGTTAGCCAATTTGCAGCTATAACAAATCTAAAATTAACTGATCTAGGCTTTAAAAAATGTGTAAAGCATGTAACTATTAAAATATACTTTTCAGCTATTGATAGTTGTATTCTTTTGCCAAAATGATGTGTAAGAAAGAGCTCTGGGGTTCATTTCGGCATCAAGTATACAGGCACCTGCGAAGGAGATGTTAACTTTCCAAACCCTTCGTCTCCCAGCATGCTAATGCTAAACACTCAATGGCTGAGCCCTGGCACAGGGCCTCGCCTTTCTGTTAATTAATAAAACTGTGAGTAATCTGCCACTGTGGGCCTTGGATTTCACAGCGGCCTGCAAATTAGGCCGCAAATGAGCACGTTAGTGGTGGCGGCTCCCGCTGGGCTGCCTCTATAATCCGCGCCGCCCTGCACCTCACGCTAATGTCAGCCTCGCCCGCCTCACTGGGGTCTCCTCCTATTATGACAAAATGGGATTTCATTCGCTGATTAAGGGGATCATCATGTACCATTAATGTCTAGGACAGTCGCAGCAAGGAAGGAATTCTGTGGTTGTGATAGATGAATTAAGTCTTATACAGGAGGCATAAAAACAGGAATTTAAAAAAAGGAATTAAAATAAATTGTGGTTTAAGTAACCTCAGTTACACCTGGAGCCCAAGTTTCAATAGCTACTATAAAAGTAATCTGTTATAACAGCTCAATTCAATTGAATTTATTTTTATAAAGCAGTCTTTCCCTAGAGCACTATACCTACACAATCATAAACATGCACAACACACAGGGGAAGCAGAAAATGCTAGAAGATAGTAGAGAAGAACAAGGACACCTTAGATATGACTATTAGGGGGAAGAATTAACTTCCCAGGGTCCAGGAGCTGTGATCACATTTGCATATTGGGTGGTAAGACAGAATCCTCTGACGACAAGATTAATGGTCTGATCGAATGTGAAGCAGTGCATACGCTTGTTAGTCTTTTTCAGTGTGTTTCTGTTCCTGTTTTGTTCTACACAGACTCACTCTTTGCCAGTGGTTGTGATCTCTAACATCTGTCAGATGCCTAATGCTTGGGCCTCCATCTTGTGGTACAACATGTTGACCAATCACCCCAAGGTAATATTCCATGCCCTGGTAGCTCCTGATTAGAAACCCTGGGTATCAGTGAAATAATTGAAGAACCTATTTTGAGAGTTTGGCATATTTGATACTGCGACTTTAATAAATCACTTAAGGGGTGGAATGTATTTTAGGTTGAGACACGGTATCAGTAATGCTCAGGTAACATAGTTGTGGAGATCTCACACCTAATTTCAAGATTATGGATTTCCAAGACTCTTCACAGATTGAACTTTTCATCGATTCAACCTTCCTTAAGGAAAGACCAGTTACCCGATCAATAGTGAAATGAAATGATTATATAATATATAGATTATGTTCTTAATTCCTTGTATTTGTGTCATCAGAACGTGAACTTCTTCACCAAGCCACCAGTGGGTACATGGGACCAAGTGGCTGAGGTCTTGAGCTGGCAGTTCTCCTCCACCACCAAAAGAGGATTGACCATCGAGCAGCTGTCCACACTGGCCGAGAAACTGCTTGGTAAGAGCTTACTGTCATGACCATGTCCTTACCTCATCCGCCCTTAGAGCTCCTGTCACTCCGCCTTTGACCTTATGATCCATCTCATTACTTGCTGCTTTGATCTCTGTCGTCGCAAGATCTCCCTGTACATGATGTTCTTGTGCTATTTTTGTTAGGACCATTAGTGAACTACTCCGGATGCCAGATCACTTGGGCGAAGTTCTGCAAAGTACGTATTTCATCCACTGCCACGTTCATTAAGTTGACTATAAATATCTGTGTAGCCTTTTTAAAACTCAACAATTTTCTGCATATCATTGATCTAGGAAAACATGGCTGGCAAAGGCTTCTCCTTCTGGGTGTGGTTAGACAACATCATAGACTTGGTGAAGAAATATATTCTGGCTCTCTGGAATGAAGGGTGAGGAGATATGTATTGCTCTGTAATAATCATAATGGTAACACTTTACTTAAAGTCTGTATGCGTAACGCATTATAGATACCTTCATAATGAATTATAATGCATTCATAAAGTATTATAAAC
>JAODLC010000049.1:13958255-13975127 GCA_026781145.1 Hippopotamyrus pictus
TTTATGAATGCATTATAATGCATTATGAAGGTATCTATAATGTGTTACGCATACAGACTTTAAGTAAAGTGTTACCATAATAATAATAGATAACTGTAGGTGAGAGCAAGCTGGCTGTGAAGGGTAGCCACCCGTAGCAGCACCCAGGGGTTAAGGGCCTTGCTCAAGGACCTAGCGATGTGCCAAGGCTGGGCTTGAACCAGCGACCTTCTGATCACAAGCACAGAAGCTTAGCCCACTGAGGGCAGCACAGCTAGTCATTTAAAGAGCTTTAACTCTCGGTGGTCTTTCTGTTTGTTTGCTAAACTGAAGTACGATTGTTAAATTGAAGAAGTTAATTTGAAGTTGCCTACTTGTAAATACACTTAGCATTGTCAACACATGCAAGGATATAGAACTATTACGTCAAATTATTCTTAGTACTCACTGATGGAGCGTGCAGGGGACCCATGGACCACAGAAATCCGGGTCATGCGATTGAAAATAGAGCAACACGTTTCCTCCGAGGGCCTCCGACACTAACGCGCCAAGGTCTAATTTTGCTCACTCTTCAGGTTCATCATGGGCTTCATCAGCAAGGAACGCGAGAGGGCCATCCTGAACCCCAAGCCCCCCGGGACCTTCCTGCTGCGATTCAGCGAGAGCAGCAAAGAGGGTGGCATCACCTTCACGTGGGTGGAGAAGGACATCAGCGGTAGGGGTTTGTCACCGTCTGCTGCAGCCCCACTGCCCTATGATCCACCATCTTTGAAGACAAGAGTCAATATGTTCACGATAACTAACACATCGTTGCGTTTGTACCCATAATAATAAATAAATACAATTATTTCACCTCAATGCCTGTCCAACTACTTCATATAGTACTTCTGTGAAGCACATCTCCCTAACACCCCACAGAATGTAATTCTAATTTGTGAAAACCCATCCATTCTAAATCCTGTCGCAGGCACCAACTTGCTAGTTTCTATTTGAGTTTATCCTATTCTCTTGTACATAGCCAAAAACTATGAGTGCTTCTGGAACCGGTCCTCAGGGACCCCCAAATGGTCCACGTTTTTCCATGGTCCACAGGAGCTGGGGAGCAGCAAAAATGTGGACCGTCTCGGGGTCCATGAGGACCCGGTTGAGAAACACTGGTGGATTGGGACACTGTAAAGCGAGGGAAAGGGAGGACGATTCCAAGGGCCCCTGAGTGACTGTGGCCCTAAACAATTTGTAACATAATCCGATTGGTCTGAGTTGGAGGCCCAATATAATATGCTTTCATGGGACCCAAAATCTTTAGCGGTATCCCTGCTGATGTCTAATATATGTTGTAGTCCTGCGCATTGTAGGAAGGTTTTGATACAACTGTGTGTAATTCACTCAGTCATCTCTGTGTTCTCTGTATTTTCCGGTGGCCGTCTTGCTTATTTTTTTTTTCCCCCGTGTATCGCAATCAGGCAAGACACAGATCCAGTCCGTAGAGCCCTACACAAAGCAGCAGCTCAACAGCATGTCCTTCGCGGACATCATCATGGGCTACAAGATCATGGACGCCACCAACATCCTTGTGTCGCCGCTGGTGTACCTCTATCCAGACATCCCCAAAGAAGATGCCTTTGGGAAGTACTGCAGAGCAGAAGCCATAGAGCAGCCAGACTTGACTGACCCGGGTAACATCTCTTATCCATTCCCTTGGTCAGGTAGATGTATTTGAGGAACTACTGGTACACGGATTAGCAGCCTGTTGAAGACCCCTTTTTTAAAAAAAAATAAATAAATCTGGCCACAATCTCATATTAAAAGCTTAAATTCTTGAAGGTTTTAACTGAAGCATGTTTCAATACATCATGTGTATACTAAAAAGTACAATTTGCTTTTCTAATTGAAACTTTTTTTTCCCTCTAACAGCTCACGTCCAGTACTTGAAAACGAAGTTCATTTGTGTGACACCGTAAGTATGCCCTGAGACATATTAGTGTTTACTGCTGAAATTTCCAGAACTGTGGATTTTTACTTTGGGTATACCAGTGTGCGTCACAGGAAAAAAGTTGCAAGCGTTCGCCTTGATAATAGTCTGATTGGTTATGTTGGCATGTTTGACCTTGAGGTGGGTCATTGGATTGTGTTCTGAGTCACACACTGATTGCTCAGCACCAAGATGTGAAAAGCAAAGACAATTTAGAGCAGAAACAAAACACTTCTGTGTTTTTTTTTTTTCCGGCTTTCAGGAGGTTTAGTTCCTTGACCTTTATTCTGAGCCTGCAGTGTTTTTGTGTTTAGTGCACTGGCTTGGCTGCCGCTCCTTTCAAATCTGACTGTCACTGACGAAATTTGGCAGGTGTAAATAATGCCACGGAGGCGTCTCTGCGTTTACACTGCAGAAGTTCAAGGCCGTCCATCTGATAGCAGCCGAACACGCGGGGGTGATCAGAGATGTAGAGCAGGGTTTCCCAATCCGGTCCTCGGGGACCCAGACAGCCCATGTTTTTGCTCCCTGTGGAGAACTGGGAGGGAGCAAAAATGTGGATTGTGTGGCAGGGAGCTGGGAGGGAGCAAAAACATGGACTGTCTGTGGGTCCCCCGGGACTGGATTGGGAAACACTGATGTAGAGAGTTTGTTGTTACATTCTCATCTTAGTTTTGCATGGTCAGAGTTTTGTTTACAAGCACAATATATTGTAGATTTATGTTGATTAATTATCCAATCGTGGTGCTAGACTATTAAGCAGGATCAGCTGTAGAGCATATATGTCTCCAGCTTTGGCTTTTCTATACTGGCTCCCAGTAAAATATAGGATAGTGTTTAATTTAAGAAATATTTGCATATAAAGCTCTTTACAGTTAAGTGTCCACTTACTACTACGATCCTTTGATGTCATGCCCATCAACATTAGACCAGCCAGCAGTGTGGTCTCTCTTAAATTGCATCTGAAAACATTTTTCCACTGACAGTCCTTTTACTGATGTATCAGAATGATTTTCATTTCCTGTGAAGCACCGTATGGCATTTTTTGTGCCATATAAATAAGCAACTTACCTACGTACTTAACCATACATGTTCCATAAGCACTTTTCCAGTGCAAGGTTGCAGTGAACTGAGCAACTATCTCAGGCTGCACTGGGTGTGAGGCAGGGGACACCTGGTATAAGATGTGAAACCATCAAAGAACACCTGCAAGCACAATCGTTCAATATGAGCAATCTTATTAAGCGCTATTTGCATAACCACATTTGTTTTCCAAATGCATCTACTCCTCTGACGTCTCTGCTCATATCGCTGTCGGCCCGTAGGTTCCTTCTCTAATCATGTTTCCAGTAAAGGTTAGCCTTTTGCGTCTTCAGACGTACGTGTCCTTGCAAAATCTGCTTCAGGTGATAACAGAAAACAGATCACAGTCGCGTCTGAACCCTGTGTGTGCATTTGAACCGAGCGTTTTGATCTGCCCCGCTGCCCTTTTGGCTCCTTGTACAGATGACCTCTGCCACATGGAAAGAAAAAAAAAAAAAATGCTGAAACCAGAGTAAACTGGCACTGGCGTTAGCTTCAGGGTACGCTCTCCTCTGCAAGGTCTTTGCAGGCTTGTGGAGCAGTGCCAGCAGTTTGAGAAATCTGCTCTGTGCTCTTAGGACTGACTGAGCTTAACGATTGCTCTAAGGGCAGATATTTGTTAAAATTCAACGGGCTCCAAGTAAATCAGTGTCTCTCCTACTCCTTCAAGTGTGTTTCTTTTCCACATCAATTACTTTCCTCTTACTGTGCAGCCTTATTGATAATATTACAGCTGGATAGAGTAGCCCGGTCTGGTTTCTGAAGCTGAAATGTTGAGCGCGACCAATTCACTTTCTCAGGGAGCTGGTGCCGAGCTTGTCACAAAACAATATGTAGTCCCCACTGGTCATTCTTCTCTGGTTTATAAATCCTTATAAATCCTCAGCCATGTTGCTCATTGGAATATGATGGCAGTTGTCAAGTAACATTAATACTGACCTGCGGCAATCGGCAGAAAGCTGGATGTCGATCGACTTCTCAGTGAGCCTGTTAGCACTGACAGCTGACAAAAATGGTGTAAGTGAGAAATTTGTTATGACTGGGAAGCTTGGGTATATGTGCGTGTATGTACGCGAGTGGGCTTCCCGTGTCTCATTTCACTGTCTGCTTTGTCATAGCACTAATTCAGGTAACACCAGTGACCTTCTCCTCATGTCACCCCGGACCCTGGACTCGCTGATGCACAACGAGGGGACTGAAGCCAACCCTGGCCCAATGGGTGAGACTATTTTTTAAAGCGTTTTTGATTGTAAGATCTCTTCTGTAAATTCACAACCAGGGATCTTTGAGTACACCATTTTTGGGCGGCAATGATAATCGCTCGGGACTTTTTATTCTGGTTCTTTTTCACTATAGTGTATGAAATTCAAAATGTTTTTACTTTAACAATTTTTAATACTTTAGTATTAAAATCATTGATGAATTAAAGCAATAGAACAAAGGAGGTCGAACAAAAAGGTACTATTTGCATCCTACTTTCTACAGTCAAAGTCTATATATTTTTGAAATTGTAACACTCTGTAAACCTCAACTTGTAAATACATTTTTCTAAGCAATTATGTGCAACCATGATACTTTGTTCTTCAGTTTACACTACTGGTGTAATGTAGCATATTTATTTGAAGAAATGTGGCAGACTCTGAACAGATTAGAGTACTTTAATTCTTAAGATTAGTGATAAATAATATTTTATGCATTTGCAATGTGTTCTTTGATGCAAAATCACGTAATTGTAAAAAAGGAGTCTTCTTTTTACTAAAAGGTGTGCTGTCGATGCTTGGCAATGCCTGCATCCACACACTCCTAGTCAGATCTAGCTAGAGTCCTTTATGAATGTCATTTTGTCCTTGAGCCAGTTTTGAAACAAAAATTAAACACCTCATTTCTGCACGGAAGCGTTCTAAGGATCTGATCTTCACTTCATGCGTGAGGTTCCGCTTTTTACCAACAGTGAGCCTTTGTGTTTTTGTTTTTGTACAGAATCTCTTACTCTGGACATGGAACTCAGCTCCGATGTTGCCTCCCCAATGTGAGGAGGACTGCAAATGCACATCCATGCACCCACACTCTTGTTGTACTTAACTTCTTTTTAATTTTTTAATTTATACTAATATTTAATCTATGGGTTATCCTTTAAACCAGTGTTTCTCAACCTGGTCCTGGGGGACCCCCCAGACAGTCCACATTTTTGCTTCCTCCCAGCTCCTTGCCAGACAGTCCACCTTTTTGCTCCCTCTCAGCTCCCGGCAGGACCGGTTTGAGAAATACTGCTTGAAACGGTGTAGAAGCCCATCTTTGGATGGCTACCAGTGGTGAAGCTTAATATTGCAAATTATTCTTTGACTATTAGCACTTTTTTATTGTTCTCTTGGACCTTCGTGGCTGTCAGCGCACTTGTCTTGACTCATGTTGACCAGTCGCTGATGAAAATGACCACAGGTTAAAGAAGCCTTTTGGGAGCCAGAACTAAAGAGTGGTGATAGATTCTCTTTGATTTACTGTAATGGGAAAAATACGTAGTTGTTCAGTTGTACAGTGAATGGTAACACTGCCTGTCTTCCCAACACAAATGTGTGGACAAGATTTTAAAATAGCATGCAGTTTACTGTAAATGTTTTTAAAGGTAGACAACTAGAATATAGCATGAAATTTCCTGTTAGGGTCAATGATGCTGTACAATTTAATTTGTGTCCTTGTGCAGCAAATTCATATGTAATCTGTTAGGCTATTTTTTTTCCAGTGTTGTTTTGCTGATGTCTCTGTGCTGTTTACTTTTATTGGGATTACCAACATAGACACCCATAGTATTATACCATCCATATGTCCAGCACTGTTTTAGTACTGAACCAGGTGCTATGGGTACAGAGAAGATCATTTATTTGTACTGATTATTCTATATTTAATGTTCTGCATTTGATTTTCACATTGTAATGATGGGACTGATTATTGAACATATTTTCACCTTTTTATTACAACAGATTTTCCTGTTATCTCATGTACTGCTTTAAGCAGTTGCTTTTTTTAATGGTTAAGACTCAGAAATCCCTTTTTAAAGTCACTGCATAGTTTGCTTTGAATTGCAGAATAAAACAAATATGATTTGTCAGTACTGGCTAATATAACTTCTCTTTTTCAGACTTTGGTGTAGTTTCAAACAGAATTACCCAAACAATGAATGTTTGATGGTGCTTTTTGCCACCAGATTCACAAATTTAGCCTGCTCTCCAAAGCTTTGAGAGATAAATAGCATGCAGGTGTCTTTTGGTTTCAAAAGAACCAGTTATTGCACTCTTACTTTTAATAATGCCTTTTGAAACAAATAGTTTCTTAATAAAGACAAATTAAGCTGACGGCTGCTGTATGTTCTTGTGGATTAGATATTTGTAGACATTAACAGTGGCGATTCGTACAAGGACTCCTGCAGAGGTATCAGAGCTCATTTGATGGCCATCGTCAGCATGATTTTTGCATGCTTTTCTCTTCGCTTCTTGACTTCCAGTATTTAAGCTAAAAAAATATCCTGTATGAGATAGGCTTGTATCCAAAACACCAGCATCCAGAGGCTGAAAGCACAGAATTAGAGATAGACTTAACCATCCATATCCCATTCCTGAATAAGAGCGAATTGTATAACACATTCTACAACCTCACCTACCTCGATATCATTAGGAGTAAGGATCATGTATGTATCGGTTTTCACACAGCAATTTCTGTGCTGTATAGTTTCACATTTTGTCTACAGACGCTGCACAGCATCTACTAAAACAGTTCAGGTTCATGCATCTGATGCAAAAAAATGAATAAATAAAAATGAGTAGAATTTGTGAACATATGGTCTCAGGACAACTTCGGAGCGCAGTGTGCATCACCCAAAGGCACTGTGCTCATTTGTAAGCGCGTGGCAGCCACTTTCACGATGCAGTCGAGTAGGCGTGTCCACGAAGAGGCACTTATGATCAACAGATGCTGACTCATTCTCTGCAGGAAAGAGCCGGGGCACCTCCTACCTCTCTGCCTTCCAGTCAGGCGGGGGAGATCAATTTGTTGTGAGCACATCGCCTGGGGAGAGGAGCACCGTGCACAGTGCCTGCTGAGAGCAAGGGCTGATGGGAAGGAAAAGTATCATCTCAGTGCATTTTCAGCAGGATTTTGATACTATTGATCATAATATTTTTGGGCTTACCTCAAGTCAAATATGCAAAACTGTTAACATGATTTTTCTTGTGGTTTAACAGTGAGCTCTTCTGTTCTTAGGGAATGTTAAGATTTCTCTCTCTTTACATATCATATACTTTAAATAAGATCTGGTCTCGTAACAAGATATTCATCACCAGGGAGATTTGTGTTAGGGTTAGATCAGGGGTGGCCCCTTATCTGCAAAGAGACAGAGTGTTTGCAAGTTTTTGGGATGACCTTTAGGTCGGCTGTTCAAACCCAGGTGTGAGGACACCTCAGCCAATCAGTCCTCTAATTAGTGATTTAATTAGGGAGCTGCAGCGAAAACCTGCACACACAGCGGCCCTTTCTGGATAAGATTGCCCACCCCTGGGTTAGGTGTATAATAGTTTTTTTTTTTTTGAGAACTTTCGAAAACTTTTTGATGGACTAGTTACAAATATTAAAAAGCAAGCCCCTGCCCATTACCTGAAACTAATATTAATACACATCAGGAAACAGGAAAGGTTCTTCTCAAAGTACACCTTCCTTCCACAAACAGCAGTGGATGACTTGAGTAACTTCAGTCTACAAAGGTCAGAGAGGATGAAGGCAACCAGTCACCTAGGCAACAAGCACTGTCCTTCTTCCTGTTTCTCCTGAAGACTGATTTCAGTAGATTTCCAGCATGAGGATTTAAACATACAATTGGCTGACTCCAGTATACCCTGCTCTCTAACGACAGTGGTTCAACAAACCACCATCTTTCTACTCAAAGTTATGCTATAAGTAAAAGTTTTCCTACTTTACATACAGCTGAGATTAAGAATTGTTACTGTAATCAATATATGCCAGTCATGTAAAGAAATTCATAAACTGAGGGTAATACATATAGCAAATGGTCTGTTCATTTCCATAATAACAAGACTTATAGTGATATTATGACCGAAAACGGCCTTTTACAATCAGTCTTCTGCCGTGTATCGACATTGTAGGGGCTCCTACCTTTTAGTATTCCGAATTCACTTTTTCTTACCTTGGCTCATGCGTGCAGGGTTTTTTGATTTACGCATGCCCAAGCGGGGACGCGGGTTGTTCTGGGCTGTGTTAGGCACGCTAAGAATAAACACACTGGTTTTTTGGTGCTCTGCTTCACTTGCCTGCCTCTTTCCCTTTTCCTGCTGCACCGCAGCTCTACAACATTCAATGTTCTGTCATCATTCAGAAGCGAAGTAGCCGGAGAGGCGTCGCACCAAGGCCACCAGGTGTCGCCATGCTCCAGCGTGACGCAGGGTTTTCTGAAATCGATAGTCAACGCTTCATTTCATAAATTAATATCCTAATCACTTTAAAAAAGTTTTCCAACTGTGTTTAATTACTAAAGGAAATGAAAGACAGGCGATTCCAGACCTAGCACGCTAGAGGGTGTACTGGATTTAATTTCTACTGGTTACAGCTGATTAATCTTTAATTGAGTTTGCGGCTGAGTTAACCATCAGAGAAAAATTGAAGGTGGAAAGCGGAAGGTACAGTTTTTAATTTTTGTTAAACCAAAATCACAAGCTAAGGAATACGTTGACATCGTATACAGAGTATTTTCTAATGTAGGTCTGTTTTTTTGCCATAGTGAATAATAAAATAATTAGAAATGCACGATTAAGACAAACTTCTTTTATACTTACAGGTATCACTCAACAATCACAAGTTTGGCATATCGAGACTTAGATAAACCAATCATACTAATCACTTTAATATTCATTCCGGAAATTTATTCAGCAAATATCTTATCCAGGCCAGTTTAATTAAGATTGCGATCACGGCGTGGAACAGATCTCAGCTCTAACGAAGATACGTCAAGATCTTGACGTGTGGGAGACTAATGAGGCGGCTACCGCTAAACCGGGGACGGAGCAAAGTCTGATGAGCCAATTAATCTGATTGTTGTTCTGGGTGAAATCGATTGAATAACATAATAGGCGCTATTTGTGGCAAGTCAAGATTAAATGTTTAGAGGGGTAGACTTTCGACTGGTATGCTCCTTTTCTGCCTTGTGCCATGTCCATCCTGGGGAAAAATCCAGACTGAGCATGACCCTACAGATGGATGGATGGTGTACATTTAGTAATATCAGTTCTTTATTTAATCTAGTAACACCCATAAGCTCTTGACTTAATTTGTATGAAGAGTAAGAACTGTCATCGTATTTCAGATTTCCCCCTGCCTTGTGTCGAAAAGCGCCATTGGATCTAATCGACCCAGTCCATAAGTCAAGTCACATTATTGTCATTTCACACACATGAAACGAAATTGCGTTTCTTCGGAGCATCGGACAGCTAGAAACAGGGGTAAGGAACTAAAGTTAATTTTCCAAAAGTAATAAAATAAAAATGATCCACAGCGATACGCAACAAGAACAACAATTGGCCTAAAATAGTACAAGTAGCCTAAATAGCGGTATATATAAGACCGGGGATATATAGAAGCAGTTGGGTATGGATCAACAGTTGACTGGGTAGGCGGCAAATCCTGAATAGAAGACTGGGTAGCAGAATAAAGTACACAAAAACAACAGGGGTCCAGCAGCTATCGCTGCTTAAACCGTAATAATTAAAGCATTTATTTTTTTCGAATATGAACAGCTAACAGCCCCAAGCAAAGCAATGACAACGCAAGTGCGTTAAATGTAGTATTTATCCGTACTACTGCATCATATCATTGTTATTTTGTCAAGGACGCTGAAATGTATGAGAAAACCTTCCCGAGTGTTTTATAAAGAAAGAACGCGCACAATAATGATGAAAATACTGATCCTTGCTGGCTGCAGCACGCACAGCGGCTGATGGTAGATTCCGTCAGGAAGGTCCAGTATTTGCTTTGCGCTATTATGGAATAAAGGTTGATTTAACATATTATTTTTAAGAAATGAATATAATTCCAATTAGGCACACTGTTTATGTTATTGCTTATATAGGTTGTAGTTGTTTTTTTGCCTTGTCTGTACTACATTTAACATATAAACATACGACCAGGAAAGGGCTGAGGAAGGGGGGGTTGTATTTAAATTATTAAGTTGTGTCCCCTCCAGGATGAAAGATTCTCCCACGCCGTTCTTACTAGATCTGGACTGGGATTAAAAGTCGGCCCTCGAACGCTCCCGGTGTGCCAGACGGCCAGTACAGTACTGCATGTGACAATTCCATATTTCTGTATATTAATATTATATAAAAAGATAAATGGAGTTGTCATATTTTGCACGTGCGTCTTGCCGAACTACAAGACCGTGGCGGATCCTGGCAAGGGCAAGATGAGCAATTACCCATAGCGGCATCTTCTGAAGTGACGCCTTGGCAAACCACTGGTACTTCCCTCCTCCGACAACTTTTACCGTCTCCACCCCCTGCGCAGGGTGAAATTGGACTGTAAATCTTGCAAAAGGCGCCACAAGACCTTCGACCGTCTCTGACACAGGGGCATATTAATACTTATTTAAAACTTACGCCTGTTTTAAGAAACGCTGGTGCGGTGCAACTCCTAATAAATTGAGTTGAACTATATTATCTGTTGCATTTCTTGAAAGAGCGGTGAAAATGAATAGTACTTTTTTAAGACATGGGGAATGAGGGGTGGAGGATCGGTACAAGCACCGGGGTCCACGCGGGACACAAAGACAGAGATGCTGCTCGGTCCGAGCGAACTCGACGTTATGGTACGAAACGCTCTGTCACTAGCAAAGGGCCGGAAGTGGGCGGTTGTACATAGATAGAGAGAGAGGGAGCGAGAGAGAGGGATAGAAACCGATGAGCGAAAGAGAGCAAATGAGAAAACTGCGTAGCTAACTGACAGGCAGAAAAGAAGACGGAGGGCAGGAGCGCTACTCTGGGCTCATTCGAGCATTGTGGAGCTTTTATCTTCCCCCCTGCACTTTTATGCTGGAAGACGCCGAAAACGACAGACCTGTGGAAGTAAGTGGGGCGTTTTATTGGGGGCGGCGGACGAGTCCCGCAGGCGCTTTCGAAAGCGCATTGAGCGGGGAAACTGCTCCGTAAACAAACTGGCCGCTGGTGCATGACCCCCCTGGCAGCGGTGCGTCTGGCGCCCCGATACTTTCCAACAGCGGACGGGCGCTCGTGATTTCGACAACTTGGGAAAATGTATAACTCGTCGCCCTGACATGACCGGCACTACCGTTCCGTAGGCTTGGTTTAGGAGACAGGGGTCGCCGCTGGTGTCTGAAGCAAACTGTAGAGTGGATCAACAGGCTGAGGAGCAGACGGTGCCTGTAGCTGTTAGCTAGGCTAGCTGCGCTCCGGCTGTCAGCTAAGGGACAGTCAGTCTAAGTTAAACGGAGACTTTACTTCGTTGTGGTGATGGCCGGAGATGGCTTCTGTGGGCTCCGTCGCGGTGTTTTATTCGTCCCGGCGACTTGACGAACGGCAGGAAGTTGGTGAGAAGTTTAACTCCGGTCGGAGACGGCGTAAGACCGGCGGCAGCTGCTCGAGCTCGCAGTCCGCGAGATTCCGCTCGGCGTGTGACCCCGCGAGCCCATGCCGGCGTAGCCGCCGGGTCACGCGGAAACATTAACGGACATCGCCGTCGTCCAGTGACACGCCGCAAAGTCTCTAAGCAGGGAAAGGTGGAGAGAGAGAAAGAAAAAGAAGTCAACGCGAAAATGTTGGTCTGCTTAAATGTGACAGTTCCTCATTTCTAGTCCTCGACCCCAACGAATATGCCAAATTGCAGAAAAGAAACCCAACTGGCCACGGTAAAGTTGCCACTACGCGAAACGCCCTCTTTTCCCGATACTTTTACGATCCCTTTGCACGTGAAGCTCTGGCTGGCTGGGTTGTGTAGCCGGTTAGCTAGTATGCTAGCCTCGTATCAGCGTGCATTTGAACTGTGGCTGGGGCGCTGAAGATCAGACTGTGTGTGTTTAGTGGCGATGTGGTTAATGTCTTGCTAAATGTATTTTTCTGCGATTAATAACGCGGTCCCCGTTATGCACCCTTTTGATGCACCTCTGCTGCAGTTAGTGAACTGTTGACATGTGGGGATTGAACTGCCTTAAGGTCCCCAAGCCAGCTTGTCTAGGACGTTATTCTGGGTTGACTGGACTTCTCTAACTTTTTTGATTGGTCAAATGATAGATTAAAAATTAATCCAATGTTTGACATTTGGATGTTTTCCTCCTGTCCACCAGACATGGTTATTTAGTGCCAAATGCTTTTGATTCTTTTATTTGTTATTCCTTGTTTAAAATCAAGACCTTATGATGTTTATGTCATTAGTGTGTCATATTTGCAAATATATCTCTGGTGAGTGTTATTCTATCAAATAGATTCACATTTTAGATTCATTCTGTCTTTTGATAATGGTTTTTATTTTTATATCTATGTCTAATTTTAGAAATTCATTGAAATGGCAGGAAACAGGGCAATATTTAGAACCAACCAAGGGGATGCAAAAGAGTCAGAATGAAAAACGCTTATTGCAGTTAACTGCCTGTCATTTTTGTTTTGAAAGTGGTCTCACTCTTTATTCTGCCTTTCTAGTTTCAATATATTCACCCCCTTATCTGAGTTGATTAGACAGCTTGCTTCAAATGTATCAGTGATTGTACATAGAGCTGATATGAATATTAGATATTAAGATATTACATTTCTGTGTTAATGTTTTCAGATGGCATGTAAAGGAGTTTTGAAGCAGTTGTTTTTGTTCAGTTGGCTTCTTTAAAGCTTCTCTGGGCTGATATTTCCAGTGAATGTCTGTGTTAGTTTGTATCTGTCATCCCCACCACCATGGAAGTGATATCTTTGGTTGTGTTTTCGACCATGTAAGTCAGACTCCAAGTGTGGCATCACATTATTTAATGACCGTGCCTTTATCTTATCATACATCTACTCACATATCCAGCTGCAGATTCAAAAGCATGTTAGATGTACAAAGATGGTCAGCTGACTATTATTTTAACCGTTTTGTTTATTGTAATTTTTTAGGGCATTTTTAGCTAGGACATGCAGTGGGAATGCTGGGTAGCTTCTAAAGCTGTGCTTGGCAATAATGCGGTAGCTCTCAGCCTGGTGGTGGGTTGATAATTGCATTATTTGAGCACTCAGTCATTGTAATCTTACTATTAATGTGACATTTCCAGAGAACTCGTTTCTTTCTGCTATAGAAAATTTGGGCAAGCTTTTGTATCTTGATTATACACAATGACAACTTGTAAATGTTCCTTTAATTGTGATAGTCAGGGGAAATATTGATAATTATTAGATATACTAGATTTCTGACCCCCTGCCCCCCTGAACCCTGACCAGAATAAGTGGCTGGAAAATGGTTGGCAGTATAACCTAAATTCTTTCTTGTTGCCCTCTATGAGCGTTACGATTTTGCTGAATTAGGCCTGTGGTGTTAATACGTTTGTATCACTTGCAATATACAGGATGACCTTTTGCTATTTGATTATAAATGCAGCTGCAGGGCGGGCAGGATAGGTCCTGACTGGAGAAAATACCTCCGTGCCTTTGCCCAGCTTATGGGTCAGTATCTCAGGAACTCAGGACGTTGTAGGTGGTCCCACACGGTTTGGAGTTTTGAGCGTTTGCACAGGCCAAAATGCCCATTCAGAGATTGTGGCGTAAGGAACCCCTTTTTTGGGATGTCTTTTTAATGAGGCTGTTGTCCAAGCCTTTTGCCTCCCATCCTGCTTTATCCCATCTCCTTTAAGTCTGATCATGTGGCTGTATTCATAACATTCCAAAAAATATATGGATTATTATGATTTCTCCGTTCCATTTCCTTTAGGCCTTGTGGATGTGTCTAGGTGAGAGTGGTGAAAATTCAAAACATTGGTGAGAAAATTATAATACAGCACCCCATGTCTGTAGGCGTTTAAAGAGAACTAACTTCTTGACAAGGTCCTGTTCCTCCAGAACAGATCATCTGATGAAACTACTGGTCAGTTCTTTAATAAACTTTGTGTTTGGTTAACTGGGTACATTCAGTAAGATTCTAGCTATGGTTTCATACTTAGAGTATTGTGTACAAGTAAGATTCAATCAGATTACATGAACAATTATAGGTTTTAAGAACCACATTTTTTCATAGGATCTCCTCAAGTAGAGGGTGCTTTTACAAATTTGATATGATGATAAAGGACAAAATTTAAAGTGTGGTCGGTTGTTACCAGGGTAGATGTGTTTTTATTGTCAGAGAGTACAGAAATCACTTCAAATTGAACCAGACAGCCCAGTGATCCTTTGACACAAGAAGATTTTTTGAACTTTATTAATTTGAGATTCTACTTTTTCCTTTTATTTTTTCAACATTTGTAATTTTCAGGGGTGAGGTCTTTGCATTTTTTTTTGTTGTGTGGGCATGTTTTGAGTTTTGGGTGGGTGTATTTTGAATTTTGTTTGTATGTGTGTTGGTACTACTCCTTATCATAAGGATCTGGATTTACTCTATAGCATGCATGTATTTGAAAAAACAAGCTTGGGAGAGTTGTGGAATGCAGGGTCTATATTGGCCCAGCCAGACAGTACAGCTTTTGTTGCCATCGTTATGTAATTTGCCCTTGACTAATTGGACACTTACTTGACCTTTTAGATATATCTTATTAAAAATTAAGACAACATAGACTGTCTTGAAATCATGTGATACAGTTACCACATTAACCCCGATAGTTTACGCAGTCTTGTTTTTGTTTGTTTGGGCGACTACTTCAGTGTAGTAGTGCAGCCTAGGGTTCAGGTTCCTTTGTCTGGTGTTTGTGGCCTTCTTAGCATTGAGAGACAAAAGGAGTTGGTGCCTGTGCTCCCAGGTGACCCTGTACTGTTTGTAAGATGGATTATTATTATTATTATTATTATTAATGCAGGAACTGGTAAGTTGTAGTGCTCCAGAAATGGTGAGTTTGTGTGATATCGGGCATTAACGTGCCAACTGATCTCCAGCCACATGCTATGACTAATGTAATCTGGCTCATCTTGAATGGACTAATTTAGATTAAGTGTAGAGTAGAGCTGCCACTAACAGCTATTTTTCTATGGATTAATCTATAGACTATTTTACTGATTGGTCGATTAATCTAAGCCACTTATTTTCCTCGAGAAAATCAAACTTACCATTTAAGTTCATTTTATTTTGACAACAAACTGTATGTCATTGCTGGACTTTAGATAATTGACACCGGGTTTTTGGTGCTATACGGACATTATTTTCACCCACAATTTCATTATCAGATTAGTAGTATGTCTACAATATTAATGAGATGCATATTGTGATGTCCAAAAGTTACTAATCTGTATGAATTTGGTGTAACTTTGTTCTTATATTTGGTTAGCGGAGCACCACATACTACTGTTTTGGTAAATCATGGAAGCAATAAGCACTGACGTGGTGGTGAAGAAAGGCACATATTTGCAACCACAACATCTTTATAACAACACTGGTCCCAACGACATCAATGTAGAGTAAGTCTAGATTTTAGCTTAAGCATTTTCACAAACACTTATTCAGTAGAGATTCTTTGTAGCAGATAGACGACTTTATGGCTTTAATAATGAGTGTATTTAGCAGCTACAAGGACAAATGATATTAAAAAGATCCCCATATAATGGTAATTTAAAAAACATGAATATGGTGGTTTTGCCTACTCTGGCGGCCCATCATCCCGAATAGCTCCTGTGCTTTTCCTCTTCAGGTGCTTGTGCATAGCGCTAGCGCTACCGTGGTAAGCCATTGAAACTTTGCATAGTGTACAAACTACCTTTTTTTAGTATAATTTGAACTACTCCCATAATTGCGCAGTGATATTAAAGGAAAACAATAGCTATAAGTATTTTAGAAATCATAAATGTAATATTATTAAAATAATTTTAAAAAAGATGCGTCGATTTTAAAATATTGATGTCAACACATTTTCAGCATTGACGTCATCTACTACGTCGACTAATCGCAGCAGTCCTAGTGTAGAGTACACATAAACAACTGATAATGAAGAAGTAGAACTGTTCGACCCCAGAGTTTTAAGGATTTTTTTTATACACGATTATTATGCTGCATCTGATTTCTAGGCTCTGCAGCTCCGCCATTGGTACACAGAGTGACAACTACAGAGTTTCAGGTATGTCAAGTTCCTCTTCCATTTAAGGTGTGCATCAGAAAGAAAGAGGGAGGGAGAAGGGCAATGTTTGTAGAAGGTTGCCATTGTCATTCTAAGGCCGTGGCATTCTCAAAAACCCAAGGTATCGGTTTTAATTAATACATGAAAATAAATGGTCAATTGTAAGGTAATAATTCCTCAAATGGAGCAATGGCAGCAGTTTCTATCTTGGTAGAACTTTGTGGTTTTCTGGTGGTAGACTGATCCCCCTCTCCTACAGACATCAGACCTTTAACAGTATGTCTGTGGCTTATTTGATCACCTTGTGGGTCTCCATGGTCCAAACGTGCTTCCCACTCCCTTGTTGAGATATTTTTATGTTATTTTACGTTTATGGGATTTATTTTTGTTGATTTTGAAGTTGTCTTAGGGCAAATCAAAGTGATAACTGACTTTAAAAATCTTATGAAAGAAGTATTGGGTAAGTAAATATATTGTGTAGATCAGGGGTCTCCAACTCCGGTCCTGGAGAGCTACCGTCCAGTAGGTTTTCTATCCTACCTGGCTTCTGATGAGCCAC
>JAODLC010000049.1:13980182-13996188 GCA_026781145.1 Hippopotamyrus pictus
AAGGGGGGGGGGGGTTGTAACCCATTTTGAAAATGGGCTCGTCGTCCAGTTTCACATTTATCTAGTGGCTAAAAAAGTCTAGACTCTACTAATTTAGACTCTACTAATCTACAAAAATTTTGATTATGCCATCACTGCTGATCGAGATTCTTCCCTCTTGGAATTATAGGGTTTCAAAATTTCAGCTACAGTCTGCAGTAACAGTGTCTGAAATACAGATCTTCTAATGGACTTGATCAAAAATCAATACTTTCTTGTTTCCTAATAGCTTTAGCATATCTGAAGTTTTATATTAGAATATAAATACTTTTATCTTTTTTTTTTTTTAACTCTGCCATTTTATGCTATTTCGACTTGGATTGGTGATATCTTCAGCAATGGCCTAATGGCCTTCCAACAATGGACTTCACATCTAGGGGTTAAGGCTGGACTAAGGCTTATTTGCAAGGATACGTATTTGTCCCTGAAAGCTGAGAATTTAAGTAACATCTAACAGCAGTTTGCCCTTCGGCCTATCCAGGTTTTTTTGCAAAGGAAAAGCTTGAAAGGTTAAAAAATGCAGGTGGTCTGCAGTGCTGCAGTACTGAAGGCCTAGGCAGAACCCAGAAACGTTGGGAGTTCACCACGTACAACAAGGGCACTGCTTTGTGTTGCTGGTGGAAACATGTGCCCATTCTTGTCCATTTTGTAGCTGTGTCCCAATTCAGGGGCTTCGTCCTTCGTAGGACATTGTCTACGTAGCCTTTGTAAGAGCGTCCTTGTAAAAATCCCTGCAGTGAATCTTGAGATAGGTTGAACCCATGCAATGGATCCTTTGTGACCCAGAAAAGGGTGGACGCATTCAAAGGAGCCTTTGGAATAGGGCAGCCTTGTCACTATGCTGTGATGTATTCAATCTTCAATATTCATTTAAACATTAATTTAAAGTGTCTGTCAGGGAGCACAGTGACTCTCCTATGAAAAAATTGTTCAGGTACAGCCAGTCCTGCTATAACACGTAATATCACACTGCAAATCTGTTCTAACGCGACTGATATATTAGTACCCAAGTCCAATATAATTCAGAATCATGTTCGTATTCAAGTTTTAAGTCGCAGAGAAAAGCACTATGCAAACTACAATGCAATATGATGTTGGCAAGGAACAATACTTGCGCACAAAAGCAGCTATCCAAGTGAACTATACTGATGTTCAGTTTGTGAATGAACCAGTTCTTTTCAGTGACTTTTCAGTGAATCAGGGCAAACCGATTTTCAATTCTAAAACAATTGAACTTTTTGTACTTGGTACAGGATAAAATCTTAGATTCTAAAAATCTGAAAATTTTTGGCAAATTGTCATATAAAAACACGTAGCAACGTTTTTTTTTTTATTCACTTACATTTGCTTTTCGTAGACTGTCTGTTGCTTTCAATGCCCCTGCGCATACCGTAATCCGTCGTCTTTGTGCGATCTGCATGTCCAACAGCATGGTAGGTGTGGCTCCCTACTCCTGACTTTGGGCAGTTGACAAGTTAGCGAGTTTGGCATGTTCGGAATGGCATTTTACTGATTTCTTGTGAGATTCATAAGATACATAAAATATATTATTTATTAATGTATTATTTCTTATTTAAAATGCATGTACTTACATTATTGGCCGCCAATATCACTGTTTTTATGATTTAATATTGTTTGCAGTAAGTTACTAAATGTAAGAGTCGCATAATCCTAACCCTGTTCCTCATTAGACATACGTATTTTAGTATGTGATTTTAGTGAATGTGAGGTTTTTCAGGAATGCATGTGTCACATTACAGCGGGACTGATTGTATTGACAGTTTAATAGCAAGTAATATTGTTTTAAGCATCAGCTGTATTCCGTTATAGTAATTTCAGTTCATGGTTTCCACCTGCAGTCCAAAGGCATACAGTAACTAGGTGAAATACCATCTCCAAATTGTCAGGCGTGTGTGTGTACGTGTACGTAGGGCATGTGTCCTGCCATTGGCTGGTATACCATCCAGATTGTTGCCCCGCCATGTGCCCAGTGCCTCCTGGGATTGGTTTTTTCATAAATTTTCTTTGTCGTCTGTTCAGTCAATGTAAACAACCCTTAAAATGTCAGAGACGCTGCCGGTTGGGGGAGGGCAGGGTGGAATCAGTGATCAGTCCGGTGACCCACCCGCTGGTAGCAGGAGAGTGCTGTGGAGGAAGGCCACATCAGCAGGCCTGAACGCCTTGACGCAGTGCTCCCAGACGCTGCTGTGGGGCCCAGTCTGAGCTGACTGTCTGTTAACTTAGGGTAGGATGTGTCCAAGCAGTCAGCCAGAAGGGAATGCAAGATAAAAACTATATTACCTTAATATGTAATACAGAAGTAGGGAGGAGGTATTAATGAATGACAAAATTGGACACTAGTTCTTTAATGGGAGTCAAAGACTCAGGAGCAGATAAACAAAAAAAAACTGCCCAACTCCCTCTCGTTCTTCTGTGTTATGTCATCTTTTGCCTTTATCCCAGCTGCGTGTGTGGTTATTCCTGCAGGCAGAAATCAGGGAGAGGCCGCCAGCTTTAGCCCATGCCCAGTCCCTGCACCGGGCCTCCGCAAAGGTACTGCACACTCTGGAGAGTGGAGTCATGGTCTTTAAATGGGCCATAGAGTTAAGTTTAAAGTCCAACAGGAAAGGCCGCAAGCTAGAGAGATCACCCGCAACTCTGGTGTGCTGTGATGGACTGCTGGCTCTGATGCAGTCATATACACTTTAACATGACTTTGGGACTTTATTCTGTGAGTCTGATGGAGCAGCAGAAGAGCCATGTTCAGCAGCCAGTATAAGAGCACTTTTCACTGAATCAGGCACCTTACTTTTAGTACTTGAAAAAAGTGGTACCGCCTCTGAATGACGTTACAATGCGAGGTGGGGTATTTCGTGTTTAATTCTAAAAAAGGCTTTAGTATGTTATACGGCTGTGTGATGTGCGATATTGATGCCAAAATCACATGTTATGCACTTGCAGTTTTCACATTGCAAGGATGGTGATAGTGAGCTGGGTTGATAGCCAGCAGGCCTTCACATCCGACATCAATGCCTGGCCTCACAAATCCTCTTCTGGATGAATGGGCGAAAACTCCCACAGACACACTCCAAAATCTTGGGGAAAGCCTTCTCAGAAGAATGGAAGCAGTTATAGCTGCAAAGAGGGGGGGCAACTCCATATTGATGCCTGTGGATTTATAATGGGATGCCATAAAAGTTGTTCTAGGTGTGATGGCCAGGTGTACCAGGGCTTTGACAGAGTGCATTTCACACCTAACGGACATGCAGTTAAGCAAAGCATGTGGAGATGACCGTCTGGAAAGCCCTGGGAGTAAGTTTCCATTCAGGGAAGTGTAACTTCTTAGATCCTTCATCAGACATTACCAATTACAAAACATGAAGAGATTAGAAGGTACACTGAGAATAAAACCCCTTTTGGCACTTTCCTACTGTCACCAAGAACCAAACCGTACGACAAACTGGCGGTTCTCCATTGTAAAATATGTGAGCTGTACCTGAAGTGTAACCGTTCTCACCACCATATGATTGGTCTAAATGCATGAAGATATCGGGGTTCTGTGCATAGATAATTTGAAGGATAAGGGATATAGCACATAGTAAATCCTGACGTACACCATACATACCGTAAATAAGCGTCTCTTCAGTTTTACGTCACTGGTGCCAATCCCGGCAACGTTTTTACCGAGCCGACCCTTCTGCAGTGGAAAACCGAAGCCAGCTGGAACCTCACTGCAACTAGTCTGTCTTCAGGTACAGCTCAGGTCCTGTATGCCAGTGGAATAGCTCCACTTGACTCAATAGTCTAGTTGGTCATTTTCATTGAATGGTTCGCCTTAAATGTATTGGCTAATTGGGTGGGTTACCTTGTCCAGGTTTGGATTATTGTATGTTTCTGTTTTGCAGTTTCCTCCAGAAACGTCTGCTTGTCATGCCTGATCCACGTGCCAATTTTAACCAATCTTGGCTTTCTGGACGTAGTTTTGGTCTCTGCCCAGTGCCTTTACTGCACCGTGATTTGTTCATTTGTTTTTAAGTTAAACACGTGATGACGAGCTTTTTTAAAAATGTTTTATTATTATTATTATTATTGTTATTGTTATTATTATTATTATTATTTAGCATTACTTTACATACATTGTAGCCACTTCTTTTCAGGTGGGGGTCATAAAGAGCTTGGGAGGGAATGCAGGTGTCTGCTTGTTTCTCAGTGGGCAGGCCTCCTAACCCCCTGATTTGTTCAAGCACGTTTACTGTTTAAATATTAGAATGAAGATGATACTTAAGATGCGTGTCACTACAAGACGTCGGTTTATTTTTATTTATTTGTGGGCTGCTAACTTTCTGATAACTACCAGCCCGTCAGATCTGCACCCTTATCACTCTGCCAGCGCTTCACCAGGAAAAGCAGATAAAATCAAAGCATTAGGCTAGTTTGCAAATGTATTTGACGGTTAGAGGAATGCCATCTAGCAAAACAAGTTGGCCTAAAAAGCTTTTTTGTATGCTGACCCTAAGCTTAAACCATTTCATACTAAAAAAGGGAGTTATAACTGATAATAGATTTTTAAGATGGTGGTAGATAGTATGGCATCCACTCCCTGTTTTACTTTTTTAATTTATTTCTTACTGTTGCTTTTAAATGTTCCCTTTCATTGTCTCTGCATATGGAGCTTAAGCTCCGTAGTAGATTGTTTGGTTATTATTATTATTATTTAAAAAAAAAAAAATAAAAAATAAAAAAATCACCCCCACCCCCCTGAAAAAACACTTGACTATTGGGAATATTTCATGGGATCATTATACGTCATAGGCTAGTGCAAAAAAAACTTGCTTAGGACCTGTTACTGAAGTTGCTAGATGAGCATTAATCCCACTCTCTTTAGACATTCTGGGATTTTTCAGTGTCTGTTTATATCAGCAACCCTGTCCTCCACTCCCTCTGCCTGCTCCTGAATACAGTGACGTTGATGCAATATGGAATGGCATTAAGAATGATTATGCAATGAACGTGATCTACTATCTTTTGCACGCACTGCTTTTTCATTTTATTTTTTGGGATTTTCTTTTTAGGGATTAATATTTTAAAATGTAGTAGGGCTTGTGACAGGCTAACAGCCTTCCTACACATAATCAGAGTAACATCTGAATAGGGCTTTGCGATATATCGATATTATATCGCGCATGCACAATAATCATCTGGGCTTCAGATGACAGACAAAGCATTTGGCTGGACGCCAGCTTTTTGGTGCTATACAGACATTAATTTACACCCATAATTTGGTAAGAAGATTAGTATTATGGCTTAAATATTAATGCGATTTGCTTTGTGATACACAAAAGTTAGTAATCTGTATAAACTTTGTTTCTTAAATTCGATTAGCGGAGCACACCACATAATACTGTTTTGGTATACTACGGTTTGGTATACTACGGTTTGGTATGCTACGGATTGGTATACTATGGTTTGGTATACCTCAGTACAATATGCACTGAAGTCGCGGTGTAGAAAAGCAGCCAGGATATCTTTTAAAAGAGGAGGTCTTGTGGATAAACAAGGTAAAAAGACGTCGGTGGTGTGCTGGTACTTTTTGCAGTTCAAAGTCTGACACATTTATTAAACATAGGGATATGCTGTATTTATACTAATAATGACTTTTGGACGTCATACAAAGCCTCATTAATATTTTAGCCATACTACTAAACTGCTTAAATTGTGGGCGTAAATAAATGTTCGTATAGCACCGATAAGCTGGCGCATGGCCAAATGTTGCGCCTGTCGTCTGAAGCACTGGTGATTATTGCACATGCGCGATGCAATATCGATATGATATCGCCCAGCCCTACATCTGAATACTGTTCGTTTTGTAGTTTAAACTTGAGCGTTTTTGAGTTTTTCTACTGACGAGGGGACAAAGTTGTCAGATTTTACGGGCCTTTGGTCTGTCCTTTTTGAGTGCACGTAAACACACACACCCATTTTTAGGCAGGCTTGCAGAGCTTGGTTGGACGTAACCAGCGTGCCTCAAGGTTGCAGCATTTTTCTTCATGCATGCACCTTGATGTGGTGGAGTTGCATGTGATCCATTTGGCAGCAACTTACGCAAGGCTTTGGTGTGCAAACAAACAGTGGCTTGGTATTTCGGATAAGGCAGTGGAGAAAGCCTTTGAAGACTAGAGGCTGCACTGTCGTGCATTGAATGCTGCTCTTCTTTTCTACTCTTCATCATTAATAGGAACGGCATCTTGGCCATTGGATTGGAACACCAAGCTGCCAGAGAAATGGTAACATGTATACAGGCCTACTGTCCCAGGGGGGCAACCGAGAAAGTTATCCTGGGCTTGGGCTTGCAGAGAGTCGGTGGGAGGGTTAGCATGTCATTGGGGCCTGGGAATTGTCAGTTAAGACTGAACCAGAGCTGCTAGGAGTAAACTGTCTGCACACGAGCTAAGACATGCTCACGTGCACAGAAACCATTCCTGCAGCGAGAGTATGAATCTATATAATGTGCCTTATCAAGAACAAAGAAGCGCACACTTTTTGGCATTGAACCTTTTGGGTCACGTGGGGCATCCATAGGAAATTTATTGGCTTGTGGTTTGCAGTCGAGTGTTAGCATTTTAGCATCAAGCAAGTTCTCTGTCAAGACCTGCAAATGGTAATGAAAGTGTGTATACTGGATGTCAGGTTTGACCTGTTGCGATCTAAGAAACTCAGTCAAAAAAACAGCATTTATAAGTATGTTGCAGTTATTAATCTGTCTGAACAAATAAGGGGCTTCATTTTAAAAGGTTTTTTATTTTTATTTTTAAGATGGGAATATAGATTTTTTGATGTTTCTCTTTAGCATCACTGTTCAGTGGGTATTTAAATTGATGAGTTGCAATGGGGTCAAGCTTCAACGCTTGGTTAAGTATGTTTACAGTGGAGGTGGAATTCTTTTCTGGGTAGAGCTTATGAGGCTCTCTGCTCATTGTCCAGAGAAAGTGGAAGGCAAAACAGAACCTTCAGTCTCTGTATGTTTTGGGTCCTAGCATAGGAACTTCTGTAGCACACCAAATAATATGTGCCTCAGAGATATGGATGCCAATTGAAAGCTTGGGTTTTTCTCAGTTTTTTTACCGACATATTGAGGCCTCATTCAGTGAGCAGACCTTCGTCTGCTGTGAAGGTGTCAGTTCTCAGCGTTGCACACTGAAGCAGTATTGCCAGATTAAAGCGACCTACTTCTGACTACTTCCCTGATGCATCCCTACAGTCAAGATTTGTAAAAACCCTGTGAGGAAACTTGACAGCTTGATTTTTTTTTTTTCTTCTGATCATTCAGGGACAGAAGTATTGCTCATTATTATGTTGTTGCTCTCTGTTCCTGTAATACTTATGATTGTTTGTGTTACGTTTTACTGGGGTCTGGAGCAGAGCCATGTCCTCCCCTATGATCTATAGTCTCTGAACAGGAATGCTTCTCAAGAACCTCACTGACTTTCCTGAAGAGGCGTTCATTTCCTGCCATGAACCTAATGGTGGCTGTTTTTCTGGGATGTTCTGCTAACATTAAAATGTCCTGCATGTTTGAGTGATTTCTAATGAATGTGTCTCAGCCATTTGTCGTTATGTCCTAGTTATAGCTTATACTTCACTATAACTAGCTAACTGGCATCAGAATAACTGAATTCCTATGAACAGTACTTTTCTTCTGTTTGCTTCTGCTTTGTCTTCTAGGCCAAGGTGCTTATCCAGTACATTACAGTATAGTATAACACAGCCCAGTAACATGTAAGTGTTACCATGTTGGCTATGTAGCCTTCGAGCAAACCAGAGAACCAGAAAGCGAGTCCAGTAAGCCATATTCATCTATACCAGCACTCCAGCAGTAAGTTACATACAACAGGTTTCTGGTGAGCTCATTTTTTTTGTCTTGCTAATAAGTTTGTTTCGCTTTCTCTTTTTTGCAATTACTTTGCTCAGTTTGTTTGGTCTTACTGTCTATCACTCATGGTGAATTGGATTTTTAAATGATTATTTTTTCAGGGCTAGACAATAATTTAAACATTTTAAGAGTGGTATATTTGAACTGATTTTTAGCTAGCATGATAGCAGTGCTTAGAAAGGGCCTAAGTGACCTGCTCGTCTGATGACATAGCCTTGCATTTGTAAATTTGTAGCAAGGGTCAGCAAAAGTCATGCTGGCTTTGCAACTACAGCTAGACAGTGAACGTATCAGAAATTCTGGCTAATAACGTAGTAACACGTGACTAAGGCCATGGGTTTCACCCGCAAGTCCGTTGTCACATGATGGGACATTCCACTCTGTAAGATATCAGTGATGTGAATGGAGATACTGTTCATTTATAAGAGCCAGATACAGTTACACAGTAAACTCAGTTATCAAGATGCATATGTGTTTTCCCTATGCTCAGGCTAAATGTCTGAGGGAGAGCCTGTCAGCTTCTCACTGCCTCTTTTTCTGTAAAATCGCTTAACGGAATTGCTCTTTGGGACAAAACGGCCCAGTGCTTTCAATCTACTGGAGATGAGTTTCACTTTCTGTCTTGCATTTTGTAATGTGTGCTCTGCATGTGGAAATTTACCAGCTTCATTTCCTCCAATAGGTGCTGGGCTCCCGCCCACCTGTTTTAAGGGACTTATTCTAGATCAGAAGCTTGCAGTAACGTCTGTTTTATCATTCTATCCTGTTGCGATAACTATCAGGCTTATGAAGATGGCTTTGTGGAAAACGGGAAGATCTCATCATGGGATGATGGGTTGGCATTGGCTCTCTGTTGGCATTGGAGGTCTGTTTTGCACCCAGCTCTGCTTTCTTGCCACAAACATCTGGCGCTGTAATGGAGCAGACAGTTGCTCGTTGCTATTGACAATATTCAGACTTGGCGGTTAATACTTGTGTTATGATGATGATGGTGGTGGTGGTGGTGGAGTTGGCCAGCTCTTTGCACTTGTACCAATGAAGACGAGCCGGAGGCCTACCAACTATTAGCCATAAGTTACCTTCCAGTAGTTGCATGCTTGTTAATTTATCGGCAGCAAGATATCCGTTAGCATTGCGCTAAAGGAATATAGCCCATTCAGCACGTCAGTGTCAAAAAATATGATTTTTTTGCTTTTCTGCAACAAAAGGATACTACATTCATGGTGTTCCCAGGATCACTGTTAAGGGGTTGGTTAAGGGGTTATGGTAACTGTTGGTTAAGGGGTTATATTAGCTGTATATAACAAAAGTTTGGTAATTTAATGCATCCAAATCCTTCGTGGCGGAAGAAAAATCCCTGAAATATTCATGCCCAGGAAGACAATGGATTTCATCTCTTAGTGGTTCTTGAACCAGTGAGGAGGATTTGTAAAAAAAAATGTGTGTGAAACAAGAACATGACCTTGTCTGATGGAGTGCGGAGGAAAATGCCAGCAGCCACACGGCCCTTCAGGCACTCCGAGGCGAGGAAAACCAGTCAAAAAAGCAGCTTGTTGGCCAGACGCATTTCACACTCTCTCCCTGGCTGCACTCTGATTGGCTTTTAAGTCCTGATGAGGCTGCTGACTCATTGCAGCTCATGCAATTGCTGGAACACAATTGCAAAAAATATAGCCAGACCTATTTCCAGAGTATTTCCCCCCCTTTTTTGTGTCAATGGCCCATTTTTTTAAACCTAGTGATGACCTGTGAATTTGTTAATGTTAAGAAACATACTGTAATAGTGTTAATTTGGCAGAGTTATTTGAGGGAAGGCTGCAGGTAAATGGAAATAACTATAGCACTCTTGCTAGGTGGGCAGTTTTACATTTTTTTAATTGCAAAGTTAACCTTGGAGTTGGTACCGAGCGGCTGTATGATGCTTTGGCTCTGAAGCCTTCCCAGGTAGAAGATCCACTTATGTTATTCTCTCCTATTGTGTGTTTATTTTTATTTTTTTTGTTTTTCGCTGACCTGTTTGAATGTGCTAGGGGCAGCCCCTTTGGACAATTTATGGAGGTCATAATACGGGGTCAGATCTGAGTTTGTGAGTGTCAGGGAGATTTTGGTAAACTTGGTGCTGTTAGCTGCTTTGTGATAACACAGGTGCAATTAATGACAAGATAAAGAGCATTAAGCTATTGCTCCCTGTGTAATACAAAATATTATTCTAGTATGTAGCGCCATCAACCCATCTATACAGACGCTCCTTTACTTGCAAACGAGGTATGTTCTGAATGGCCGTTCGTAACATTAAATGTTTGTAAGTCGTTATTCAACATCAGTTTAAGGGTATACGCAAGTACTAAGAACTAGGATGCTGGAAGTATGCACGCTACACTGCTGCGCGGCAGGAATAGTGGCCACAAGTCGTATTAGAAGGAATTCGCCCGCAGAAAAAAAAATTGATGATGCGGACAGGAAACGGGAGCCCAAGGAACACAATTTGGACTTACGAACTTTCATACATACAAACGAAGAGGACTGTAAGTTGAAAGTTCATAAGTAGAGGAGCGTTTGTATTCTACTGCTTAGATAGATAGATTGACAGACAGACAGACAGACAGCAGCTGTAATCGCTTTAAACCAGGAAAGGCAACCCTGTTCCTGCAGTGCTGGTATCTATCTCAGGTTCTCTAGCCTAACTGATGAGTTGCCATCTGCCTGAGATCAGGTGTAGTTCATCAGAGACCAGGTAGGATGGAAAACCTTCTGGATACCGGCACTTCAGGATCAAGACTGCCTACCCCTGTTGCAAACATTGGCTGTTTTGGTGAGTATAAGTTTTAGCCTGTTTTTTAAAAGCAGGCAGCCTTTTGGCTATTTTGTAATCACAGAGCATAGCACATGATCATTCTGCTTGGTGGACAGGCTAAAAACACTGGTTTCCTGTTCTAAACAGCTTCAGAATTAAAAGTTTTCTGTGAAGGCTACAGGACGATTACCTGAAAACCTGTTTGGTTCCTACACATTGTGTAGCCTCAGCTCTGTTTCCTATTGCTGCATTGGTCCTTCTCCTGTGCTTAGCTTTGTGGCTAGGCCTTTCCCCAGTCGTCCAACCGTTCGTTTATTTAAGCTGAAACGACCCGATACTGAACCACCTGAGGAAATGCTCTGGATGTCCACATTCCCATTGGCCTCAGACACGTTTTATCACCTGCTATTCCAGCCACCTATATCCAGCCCATGCTTCTTGTGGGGTCCTGTGGATCGTTAGGCCGTGGGCTGGAATAGCTCTCTTCTGCTTCTTCCCAGTGGCGGGGACACCAGTGATTTGCTTCACCCTGCTGTTGCTGGTGCCTAATGCCTGCATCATACACAGCTGCGCAGAGCAGCAGTATCGAGCCGTTTATCGATCTGCCAGCCCCCCTTAGCACTATGCTGCAGGAGTCACTCCCTGCTCTATCTGGTAATATTTTACTCTCATAAGCAGAGCAGCAGTAGCTGCAAAAAGGGAACAATTGTTAGAACTTTCTGTGCAACAGAATAATGGTTCCACTACCCAGTTGCTGTCCTTCATAAAAACAGCCACGTGTTTATTTACTTTCTGTACCCAAGATACATAAAGATATTTCCTCTTTATTCCTCTTTGTATTTTTCACTATTAAATTTTATATGAAACATTTTAGTTAGTATTTAAGATTGTCAACATTTCTGCAATGGGCCGTTCTTGGCACGACTTCATAACCTTGACCCAGTATCAGACATCAGGACAGACTGTATAGTTGCCATGTTTTTGCCCACCCACGTCAATCATGGTCTGTCCTGATCCTCAATTCTGGGGAGAACCTGTCCCAGAACCCCACCCCTGTAGATACGAGCCCAAGCATCACATGCGCTAATGGGGACAGTCTAGGAATATATCTTCTACTCTGCGTCATTTATCGTGTTAAACATTAACTGCGGGGTTTACTAGCCCGAAATGGCTTGGCTCTGACGTCTGAGGTCCGTCAGCTTCTCCCTTTTGCTTTCCCGTGGTAAAAGTGTCTCGGTGCGCCTTCTAAATGTTTCTATTTAAATATGGGTGTGTAATACTGCATGGTGCATATCCGCGGAATTGATCATCTGGATTACTGAAAACTTGTTTCCATGTGACACTTTGCAGAATGGTAGCAGATTTGATGCCGAGTGAAGCCTTTTGTGTGTGTTCAGGGACCACCCTCAGTCTGCTGTGTGCATTTTGGCCCCCTCCCATTCCATTGCCCATTTGCTAATGGGGAAACGCACCATACTGCTGCCTAAATATAACAGACTACCAACCTGTGAACTTTGTTTGCTCTTTTGCTGGTCACCTTGATAGGCCGTGGTCCATCTGTTCTCCCCTGTCTATCTTATTTTTAGTTCTTGGTGTTTCTGTTCTGGTTTCTGCATTGTTTAACTTTTGTTTTAAACTAATTATGGTACAGGGAGTTTTAAGTATTTTGTTACCTGTGACTTAAGGCCATTCTGCTCAGTCTTATCAATGAGGGGGTTGCTGTTTTAGGGTTTTGCAAAGATTAATCAGGTGACTGATCAAATGAATTTCATGCCTGACAATGAAAATTGGGGGGTTGGGGCAGGATGTGTCCATTTCCATGTCCAATTGCCATGTAACAAAATTCAGTGCTGCAGTTTATCCTATTGTCTTTTTTGATTTTTTTTTTTTTGTGAAAAAGAAATGTGGTCATTTAAGTGAGTGTGTGTGTGTGTTTCTCTGTTGGTTTGCCCAGGAGACATGCTAGCTATGCAGTGAGCTTGTGCACAGGTATAGGAATCACAAGGCATCTAACCCCCCTCCGATTTGCTGTGCTTGCTCTCCTGGCAGTCGGTTAGCAGTGCTCCCCCCGAAGCTGCTCGATGCTGACATGAAAGCCCGAGGGGGGCAGAGCTGAAAGCCAGGGAAACGCCAGCCTCCTACTCACCTTAGCCCCCCCCCCCGTTCTGGGCGACAGACGCTAAGCTGACCATTTCGTGGTTTTTATTGGGCT
Source organism: Hippopotamyrus pictus (assembly GCA_026781145.1). Lineage (NCBI taxonomy): Eukaryota > Metazoa > Chordata > Actinopteri > Osteoglossiformes > Mormyridae > Hippopotamyrus > Hippopotamyrus pictus. The sequence goes on from JAODLC010000049.1 coordinate 13,993,158, forward strand.
GATCAGCAATTCCTGTGGAATTTCTCCTCCACTCAGCTACGGGAATTGGTTGAATGCTATTAATTACAGTGATGTAAATGAATAATGCATAATAATTTTCAGTTTAATGTGTATCTGTGGGAGGTATGCTGTGTACTTAGGAGATACTGTATGTCTGTTTAATAAAGATAATTAGCCTTGTAGCTATTGACATTTTTGCTTAGTACCATCTTGGTGAGAGCTTTTTGGACCATGATTGCTTCTGTTAACTTGCCTAACACCCCCAAATTAATTTTTCGGCTTGTGAGCGTTTTGTGAAGAATCAAGGGTGGCAACTTGAAGCATACTGCTGTTATCAGTAGTCTTTGTCCTCTTTACATTCAGAAGATAGAAGTTTTGTCCACATTTAATTAGACCATATAGAAGGCTCACTCTTTTGATACGGGTTCACAATCGTGTGCATTTTTAGTTTTGGGCATGCTGTTGCTTACTGTTTTTGACAGTAAGTGTATTGACCCCATATCAGTATTGGATGTTTCCTTAGTAGCTTCCTGCTAGCTGACAGTGACTGCTAGCCCTTTTCCAGGGAGAACACCTGGTGATGCCCCCTCCCCTCACAACTTAAAAATAGTTTGCTCTGAGTTAGGACGTTTCTATTTCTGTTTTTCCTGTAACATAACCTCAGGAATTGAGGTCCCTTTAAGACCGCGCCTTCTGACCATTCCTGATGAGCACACAAGAAAAAAAAAAAAAAAACACTGTCCAGCTGAGGAATCTCAAGCTGACTTTAGCTCAGCAAATACATGAGATCTTCATCACTCCTGCCTCTAAAAGTATCTGTGATCCCATTGTGCAAAGCAAACAGCATGTCTGGCTTTTTTTAACGCGTAAAGTCTGTTTTGCATTCCCTGACACATTTGCTTGGGTCCCTCCTAGCTGCCTCACGCATGCAGCACAATAGGATATTGTCCTCAAGTCTCATATAGCACATTTAGAAGTTAAGAACTTTATTAAGTTTTTGTCTTCTTTCTTCTTTATTTCTTTTTTATGGCACTTTTCTCTGTGTCCTTTATGTCCAATCATGTGCAATGCAGCGATATCCACCCTCGTGTGTGTGTGTGTCTGTTTGTGAGAGTGTGTCTGTTTGTGAGAGTGTGTGAGTACAAAGGCCTTCTCTCCTCAAGCTCTGACACCACAGCCCTGCCTTGTCACCAGATGAGCAACTGCCGCATTGGTTGATGGTGGGGACATGTGCTAATCTTTTCCCTCAGCTGCTAAATCAGATGTTATTTATAATTTTTTTTGGCCTCGGAGAAGTTGCAGCGCTGGAGAAATACCCATCCCGTCGGCCTGGCCTCTCTCTGGTCAGAGGGGATGGAGGCCTTTCGGAGAGTCCAAAAGCCAAACGCTTTCCAGGATTCCCCGGTTTGCTTGATTATCTCTGTTAATGCCCTGCACAGGGTTTGTTGCTCCCTTTCCAGATTTTAGTGTGTTTTGGCTAAATCTCTTGGGGTGCAGGGTGGCTAGAGTTTGGGGATTGTTTGTTCACACCGTGCAGCTAAGCTGTGTCTGAGACCAGGGCAGCTCTGGCTTTCCCACCGCCTCGCTCCTTCCACTCTGTGATTGCTGGTGCTGTGGGTCCATATACGTTAAACCGATGTTTCCCTGTGAAGACGCAGTGACACTTGCCCTATTTCCCCCACCCCCTCCGATCCCCCTCTGCTTTTTATTATCTTTTTAAATCTTCGTTATGGCTGCAGATATTTTCTGAGCTTACTGAAGTGGGACTAGTAGTCTTGTTTACTTTCTGTTTTGGCCTGGAAGCAAAATTACTAGGGTAAAATATGTTGAAATTGGTGTCGAGAATGCAGCGGATTGATTCCTGCAGCACAGTACGAGCGTCTCGTCATTTCCCCTAAACGCACAGTTTCCGCTGCGTGCAGTAACTCAGGAAGGGTTAGTCACCGGAGCTGAGGTCTCGGGGGTGCCCCGCCAAACAGTTAGCTTAGACGGAGACCCTAGCCTCATTGGAGGGATTGACGACACCTGGCTCCCGCCCGCCGCCACATCCACAGGGGTGCAGCTCATGGTTAACTGCACTCATAACCACAAGGTTTCCAACATGCCAGGAGTCACAGCGAAGCGCTCAGTTCTAGTTTTGCATGGTGTGAGAGTGGATGGTTCTGGGCCAGTGTGGCGCAGTGCTTTATTAACTGTAACCTGCTGCATGCGGGCTGAGGCAGCTAGAGAATGACTGAGGAAGGGGGTGTCTGTAGCCATGACTCCTTTACGGGAAAAGATGGTTAGGAAGCGTAGCTCATTTTGAAAGACTCAAGCAAATGGAGTCCTAGTATATGTAAATGATGTGGAAAGTTTATATTTAGTGCTACAGAGTTACGACGTATATACAAGCGACGCTGTTCTGGTAATGTTAGCCTGGACAGGGGTCTTGCATTACATGACCGTGAACAAACATTCCTCATCTCTGCACCAAGCATTTCAGCACTACCAATACATCAAAAGTGGCCCCTCAAGAAAGACATGGCACTGAATGTCATAGTGATGGCCATGGGTGCGATGAAAACAGACCCGTCTAATTGTTCCTTGTCAAGAACAGAAGTGATGTCTGATCTCTCTCTAAGGCCGTTTGGAATTTCTGATGGTTATTTCTCCCCTGCTTCTTCCCCCAAACCACTTATTCAATACATGGTGGGTGAAAGGGTCCTACCTCATGCAACACTGGGTGCAGAAACACATTGACATGATACTGAAAATTTGGAGACCCAGAGGAAAGTTGAATTACAGAACAGAGTAGAGCAGTGCTTCCCAACCCGGTCCTCTGGAATCCCCAGACAGTCCATGTATTTGTGGACGGACAGACAGGGAGCTGGGAGGGAGCAAAAATGTGGACGGTCAGACAGGGAGCTGGGAGAGAGAAATGATGTGGACGGGCAGACAGGGACCTGGGAGAGAGCAATGATGTGGACGGACAGACAGGTAGCTGGGAGAGAGCAATGATGTGGACGGGCAGACAGGGACCTGGGAGAGAGCA